>APFE031738412.1:259041-312960 GCA_000404065.3 Pinus taeda | reverse complement strand
CATCAAAGAACACCAGATATAAGGTGGAAACCCAATGTGGGTGAAAACCACCTGCTGCAATATGTCTCTATCTTCTTCAAATTAGAAACTCCTTTTACAATGGTCTTGTACTGGTGCAGTCCTTTACCAGTACGCAGGCTGCAACCTACAGAGAGCTACAACTCTCTCTCGTTTTCCAGTCTCTCCTGGAAGGGAGCTACAACCCCCCACTTCTTTTCAAGGACCACTTTTCATAAATTTTCAAACTGGATCCATATACATTAAATGATCATCAAGTACAAATAAATTATAGTCAGCTACAATAACTAGACCAACAATAACAGAACTGAACCCAAAACCCCTTATCAACAGAAAAATTCAGCCAACAGAAGATCAGATACGCAGTTCTCCTTCTTCTGGCTTGCGTCGCTACGCACTTCACACTCTGATTCTCTGTGTACACCCATAGAGCTCCTTCTGCTGTACTGCATGACCACGCACTGCTCCTTTTACTGATCTGCGTACTGAATGCACCCAAATTTACTATCGCGCCGCGTATCGGCCAGTAGGCACGCACCAAGGAGAACAATCGCGCCGCGTACTGACACAGTAGGCACGCACCCAGAAGAACAATCGCGTCGCGTACCGACACAGTAGGCACGCACCTGAACCACTGTTGCTCTGCGTACCCACGCACTTCTCCCTCGTCGCCTCTGTGTACCCACGCACTGCCCCTTCGTCACCTCAGCATACACACACACTTCTTCCTTGTCGCCTCTACGTACCCACACACTTCTCCTTCGTCACCTCTGCGTACCTCTGATTAGGGCTGAAATACAGTCAGATGCTCAGATCTGAACTTGCGCTCGAGAGATCACCCTTCACAGATTCACTTTCAACTTCTCTTTTATAGATCAAGCTTTTAAACCGAGAACCCAATATTTCCGATCTTAAGATATTCAATACTCAAAGATACACAAGCCAAATGATCTCCTTTGCTTTATATAGGCAAGGTTTTCCTTAAATCATGGACTAATACCACGGGCCAAAACCATGATAATACAATACTGTCGGCTAAATATCGTAAGAAACCCCACATGTGCGTGCTTTACTGCCTTGAAGAGTGTGCACTGGGATACGCACCTCATGAATGGGTAATCTGCGTAACTGGACGCGGTCCCAGCACAACGTACTTGCGGGTACGCACCTCCTGAACTGATCTCCTACGTACTTCTTTATTTTCATCAAATTGAGAGCCATGCCATGGGTGTTGCCATCAAGTACACCATCTGTAACATATAACCATACCAGAAACATAATGCCAACACACTCTGTCCTTTACCTTGCCTTAAGTGTTGCCAATCCATTATAACTTATTGCATATATCCTAAAGGATAGAATTTATTTTTAAGAGATTTAACAAACTTAGACCATGAAGAGATAATTTTACCTTTTTCCTTCAAATATGATTGAGTTTTACTTTCCCACCAAATCAAAGTTGTTCCTCCCATTCTAAGTGTAGCTAACTAAATTTTTGTAGAATAATCAACAACATTTTGAATTCTACAATACACCTCAAGTTCCTTTACCTAGTTATCTAACTTTCCAGTATTCATTTCACAATCATATATTGGCTACTCAAACTTAACATCAAGCTTCAAAAAAGGAGATTTATTTTGCTTCTTTTGTGAGTCTGAATCTGAACTTGAATGATAAGATAATAAAGAAGAAGAAGACAAATATGAAGTTGCATCTCTCTTCTTCTTATCTTCATAAAGCTCTACAATCATCCTTTGCATATTAAGGAACATTTTATGAAATTTCTCCTTTTCCTTTGTTTCAGGAGCTTCTCCTTCATTTGCATTGCTCATCTTCAATTTTTGAGAGCCTTTCCTCTTTCCAATCTCTAGATTTATCTTCTCAAGTTTCCCTTCTTCACGTCGCAACCTAGATCTAGTCAACATTCACATTGGAAAATATCCTGCTTATACGTGATCAACCTTGCTTTGATACCAAAATATGATAAAAAAACAACAGAATTGACTATTTGCCCAATTTCTTCAAATATTAACTAAGATTGATTTTTAAGTGAATTAATAAGTAAAATGGATTTTTATGTGCTTTAAACTTAAAAACTTGAAATCTGAAATCAAGCATGAACAACAGAAATAAGAAGCAAGCAAAACAAATTTGATGACAGACTTCATCCCTCCTAGACTACATCTCTGCGTCCGCTTCCAATGGGTGTCTGATGTATTGAAAATGCTCATAAAGTCTCTTTAAATCAAAATTATCCATTCTGGAATCTGCTCATAGGCTTCAATGGTTACTGTTAGCTGAAAGGCCTCCACCTCAGCTTCCCAAAACAACTTTTAGATTACAAAAAGGCCCAATATTGGCCAAGATATGCCTCAAAAGGAATTTACAGGTAACACTAAAACAATTACAGAATACACTCTTGATATCTCCCTTATCCATGGTGCATTGGTATAACCTTTTATAACTCCACGGGAAGGTCTCGGGGTCAAACCCACAGGCTTCCTAGAATTTGATTGGAAATACATAGCAATACGTTGGAGTTTGGCGCAACCATATATAATATATGGTATAACAAATATGTCATATAGTTTTAACATAGTATACAACTATTGTATTAACATACTCGCACCACATAAATCAAACGTTTTGCATATGGTTGTAACCATAGTCTGATAGTGACATATGAATCTCCCACATATCATTTGTTTGCAACCTACGTTAACTTTAGAATATGGTTGAAACAATATAATGACGATGTTATATGGATGTAGCGCTAATTTTGGCATCGACATTTCTCTGTGGCTAAATAAATCGAGGGTTTAGCAGGCTCCACCAACCCTTCCCACCATAGCATCATTACCATTGTTTAAATATAATTATCTGCCATTGTATAACAAAGTCAACCCATGGCCCATTGGTAAGGTTTTGGGCTATCAGCCTGATGGTTGCGGGTTTGACCCACAACTTCTCCACTTGGTAATTGGAACCATGGGTTCGACCTGCTACCACATGCCCTGCTTACCTACTGCCACATGTCACTCTAGCATTGCCACTTGCCCTGCTCTGGCCTCTCTTTATTGCCTATGTGGAAAAAAATTCAGAAAGTCTCTCTCATACAGAGGCCATTTTGAAAACCAAACATACAACTAGAATCAACACGATGAGCTCTTCAACTTGGCACTAGTTTCATGATCATCCGAGACTGTTTAATTTTGAGCAATTTTGAGCATCCTCCTAGATCAGTTAAGTACTTGTATCTAGTATATCTTGCTTTAATGGCTTCTTGGTCACCTTATTCATAAGTAGGACAAAGGAGAGTTTCGTGGCATTAAGTGTTTATTCTAGCCCATTAAAGATGTCTTTTTTAGGCCTTGGCTCCTTGTGACTACTAATGGATGATATCTTATTCATTTTAATTATATTTTCTTCCAATGCATAATTTCTCTGGTGTTGGAAGAAAAATCTAGATATGTCTTTCTCCAACGTAGCCTAATATTTATTTATCTATTTATAGTTGCATAATCATCCAAGAGCTCATTCCCCACTTATTATGGGCATCTCTTATGGAACATTTTCATATTCCTATGGCCATTTTTTTAGTTTCTCCACAACACTAAGTAGTCCTTTTAATTGCATGCCCATTTCGTTTTCTTTATCCCACAATGGGATAATATTTGTTGATTTTTTTTGTAACTCTTTATAGCATGGGTATAAATGTTTAACCACATATTTGAATTCTTCATGCACTCTAATGGCACAAGTTCTAAAGTATGATAAAATCAAGTTTTATAGTATGATATGATAATATGCTTCATTCAGTCTAATGGCACATGTTTTATAGTATTCATTACATAATAGATCAAAAGCATAGTAAGCCAGAAGAATTTATAACCATTTTCATCTTCCCAACATTGAAAGTACGTGTAGTAATAAAAGTGAATTTTTTTTTTTTTTTTTTTTTTTTTTTTTTTTTTTATATAATTTCTTAGGAGTCCATGTTGGTTAAATGGATATGATATATGTCTAGAATTTATGGATCATATGATATCCGATCACAAGTACAACCAACTTGGAAAGAACTATGGTAAGTACCCAAAGAGACCATATAAGAAGTGCAAAATAATTGTTGTTGGGACTATAAAGAAGCTTAACACCAATAATGATGGTGGGACATCAAGAAAAGGATGAATAAGATTCCCAAGGTCAAGTTAGATTGGCTTGAATAAACATTTCCATGATGATATTGATGGTAACACAATAGCTGGAAGTGAATGGTATGAAAACATATTAAATGAAGAGTTTTCACAATGACCCTAATAAGGAAGAAAGAAACTAGAGATAGATTGCAAAACTAAGATATAGATGGGAGAATCCAAGTATAAAAAAAAATAGGAACCATTACCTCTTCAACTACTTCCTATGACTTTTTTCCTTTCAACTTCTCCATCTTGAAATAATATGGATAATACCACTAACTAATCTATTAGATATGGATGTTGATCTATGTAAGGTAATGAATATTGAAATGGAATTGAAGGAATCATGTTAAGGGATGTTGGGGGTTATAGTATTCAAATGAGATCCATCATTGGAAATTTTGTATGTTTTGCATCTAGATTTCAAATGAGATTTAGATACCTACTAATGGTTATAGCTATCTAACTAGTGAGGGTACCTCTTTCCGTAGACACAAAGGTGAACAATAAGTGATATGCCAAGGAAGTTGATGCCATTAAATTGAACCAATTATTAGAGTAGATCGAGGTGTAGCTTAGCATTCATGAATTCGCTAGTAAGAAAAGGATCACATTTACTTGATTGAAACTTGAAGGCCATGGTTTGAAAAGGTGGGAGAGTGGTACAGTAAGATGAATACTAGAAAGTGGGCCATTAGCGACTAATTAGGAGGTAATAAAGGATGCAATCAAAGCTCATTTATACCCAATCATATATCAGGTGTGATAGTTGATTATATGGTGTTACTGTAGGTAAAGACAAGGAAAATTAGTCTAGAATTTCACCATAATGTTTAGGAAGAGATATATTCAACTAGAAATCTCTTTCAAAAACCGATGTATATTACTCAAGTTATTGGGAGCATTCCTACCTCAAATTTGATAGAAACTGATATTATTCAAACCTGTTATGATTGGTCAGGTTAGTTTTCAAGTATAACACCTTTAGGGAGACACGTAGAAGAAGCAATCAAACACACATAAGCAAACAAAACCACAAGAGTTTCAAAGAAGAGGTAAAAAATAAAAGGAAAAGGAATAAGAAAAATATTTTGGAAGCAACATCTTCTATTAAGAAATGAAATGGATTCAATTGAAAGGGACACACTAAGGATCGCTATTGTAATTTTCCTTAATAATTTCCATAAAACTTCTAGAAGAAGAAGGAAAAAGAATTGATAATATTAGATACTAAGGAAAGGGTGTAAAATGACTCAAATTTAATGCCCCACCCCATATATACCCACTTTTACAATCTCTCCAAGGTCAACATGAGACAAGTGTCACTATCATATGAACTGACCTCCAATTTCCAGTTATGGAAATGGCGCCTACAAACCAGAAGTAAAATGACATCCCTTAGAGACTACGAATCACTCAGGAGCCTACCAACCACCCTAGGTGTTCAATCCCTAAGATGGAACTCTTTTTTCACTAGGTTTACTCTCCAACCACACCCACAACACTTCATGCATATGATTGGGAGGCTATAAAAACCCCCAAAAGCCTGTTTTGATGTGGTTATGACCCAAAATCCCCTATTATGTGTACGTGATCGTGAGATCTATGCCTATTTTCAAGGTAGCCTCTAGAACACTGCCTAGAATTGCCTGTAAGTTTACAAAATCATGAAAACCATGATAAAAATTCTAAACAATCAAAGCTTGAGAAATGTCTTGACCAATACATGCCTAATGCAAGATAGACATTTTGTCAAACAGATAGTAAACATAGAGGCTATAGGTCATGAATTCATATCTAATCATAAACTTATGAACTTCTTCTTAAAATCACCAACAAGGCTCAATGCCTTTGCAAGCTAGCTGCAGCAACATTTGTTAGTCCATGCATTCATCAAAATTTGATAACTTATCAAATCATGAACAAGATCCATATCTAGAGCACATAATAGAACCATGCATATAACCATAGTAGAAACGATGAAAAAGAAACCATAATATGACAATAATAATCAGTACCAGTGCTCATAGATCACAATAGGAAATAACCCATATTAGTATAAGTAAATGCCAACCAATTTAGGGACTTCCATGTACCACCCAACCATATATTGGGCTAAACCAAATCTCTCTTGCAACCAATAACTCTCGTGCCATAGTACAAGCATGAATTGGAGATCATGAGGGTTAAACCAAAACAAAACAAATCAGGGCTTCTAGAGGCCAAACCACCTCAACCCTCAACCATAGTGATCTCACCCATATGGTTGAGAAATCACTAACATCAACCAGATTGGTCTCTTCCCAAGATGTCTAGGGCTTCAAGAACTAGTAACCCAACCCATAGCCTCTAGGGAACCTAATTTGTTCTAGAGCTCTAGAGAATTTGTCCCAACCCACAACCATAGGAAACCTAAGAACCAATTAGAAAACCAAATGGGGAACCCACTACACCATGGTTATTCATAAAATGGAAGACCTAAGGCTAAAACCATTGTCACTCCAGGAAAATCTCCATGCCAATGACAACAAATGACCAAGGAACCACATGCATATACCATGCATCCAAAAATTAGCAAGGAGATCAAACATGAAACTATTACCTACAAAGTAATCTTGATGTAGCTACTGATCTGTAACATGCCGTCGTTAAAATTTCATGTAATAAAAGTTAATAAAGGAAAATACTACAACGAGTTAAGTTATAAAGATCCATGGGTAGTATGTTTTCTTTTCAGTGGTTTTTTTGAGGTCTTGGTGTGGTTTAACACCAAGGAAAATGTTCCCCAAGGGGGAAGTGTCTATAACAACTCCTGGTTAAAAGTTCATGTCATAAAAGTTAATAAAGGCAAAATATGACCAAGGTTAAATTCCAAGGTGAATGTTGGGCAAAGATATCCTAGTGGGCATCACTGGATGTGTTTATGGCTAAGGAAATTGGAAAAGAAAATGGCTAAAGCATTAAAAAGGAAAAAGGTATTTTTGGCACATTTATTTATAAAAATAAAGGAAAATAGGGGAAAAGGGAGGTGAAAGGTCATAGGTTTCATGTGAGGAGGAAATTGAAGGAAAATAATGGAAATTGAAGAAAATACAAACCTCATTGATAAAAAGGCTTATGAGGATCAATTCATGGTTTTTTTTTTCAGTTCCGTTGTGGAGCTCTCTCATTATTCTCTCTTTCTCTCTCACTATTTGACACCTAGAGTTTTATTGGAGCATTTTAGATTTGGAGCAAGGAAGGAAAAAGTAAGAAATTTCAAGGAAGGAAAGGAATATTTGTGGGTAACATATTGTCTGTGTGATTTCCTAATTGGTTTTAACATGAATGTGTTTGCATGTTGGTATATGGTTCTCTTGTTGTTGGTGGCATGGTTTTGTCGAGTTATGAAAATGGTTTTCAACCTAACCTTTCCTTTTCCCGGATAACCATGATGTGATGGGATTATTTTCTCAGTTTTGAGCTTTGGAATTGCTGGATGGTTTCAGAATCCAGGGCAGAGATGGTCTTAGGAAAATTCCCAAAGGCCTAGGAATCCCTTGACTAGTTTTTGCAGGATACATGATAAAGCTTGAGGGCGGAGTCTTAGTTTAGGGCCTAGGGATCTGGTGTGGATTGCGGTAAAGCCTGAGAGACAAGGAGACAAAAAATTCGTCAAGGATAGTGATGGAGTTCAGAGGAATTCTAAGATTGGTTTGGTTTTCTGATCTCGATGTTGGTTTTGGTGAGATCACAATTTGGTGAGGGTGGAGGTGGTTCAACATCTAGATTCCCCTGGTTGTTGTTGGATTGGTTTATCCATGAGATTCCACATTCATGCTTGGAATATGGCATGGGGGACCCTAGATGAAAGAAAGATTTGGTTCAGAAATGTCTACAGTTGGGTGGTACGTGGAAGTCATGAAATTTTTCAGCTTTTCCTATGTTTAATAGCAGCTAATTTCTCTTTATTTTGTACTTGTTAATATGTGGCTTTGATGGTTTTTATATCATTATTATTTTCATGGTTTAATGTTGGTTATGTGATTGGTTATTGTCATGGTTATTTCATGTATTGACTTGTAACTGAAAGGATAATGGATGCAAGACCTAATTGATGTCAAAAAAGTTAAGGGAGAGGGTGGTGATCCTTCTTTTCAAGTTCCATATGAGTTATCAGTCATTTATGCTCTATCTTTTATTCATTTCCTATAGATTGCATTGATTCCAAGTGCTTGACAAAATGTTAGTCCTGGTTGGGGATGGCCATGCCTAGTCTTGGAGCCAGTTTTTGATTTGTAATTATTGTGGTCATGTAATTTATGATTTTTGAAAGTGTTATTGAGTTTTGCGAAATGACCTGGTATTTGGGCCTGAAAAGTGGCTCAAATCCTAGAGACGCAAGCACAACACTAGGTAGAAGTCCTTGGGCACATGCATACCCATGTTGTGGGAGCATTTAGAGCCTTTTGGGGAGTTAATGGTCTAAAAACTCAGTGGGACCCAGGGGTTGGGATGGTTCCAAGGACTCTTGTTGCTAATGTGGAAGGTATGTATGGTGTGTTTCCCTCGGTTCCACATGCTTAAGGAGACTTAGGAGGTCGAACCATATCAGAGTAACTTCTCATCACATGTTTACCCTGGTTGGCCAGTTAGTTGGGTAAATGTGGGAGGAGGGTGTTATAGAATGGCATCAGAGTGGCTTGGGCTCTCTTTGGGTCATGTCCAATACCACAGAGTTGTATCAGAGCATGCTTCACCCATCAGACAAGATGGGTCATGTGTTGGTCATGCATTCATGTTGGTTGCACATATGTTAATCATCTATGTGGTATATATGCTTGTTGCATATGCATGGTTTTGGACATGGTTGTAGTGATGTCACCATGTAAAGGAGGATGTTTTTTTTTTGTGGAGTGTTTCGTCATGAGTGTATGGTTGGTTACATGTTTTTTATGCATGTTGGTTATCACATGTGGTCAAGTGTACAGTCATATGGTGGTTGTTGTCATCCATGAGGTCATGGCATGTGTAGTTGATATGGGGATGCATTGATGATAGGACTCTAGTTAGAATGATGGATATATGGTTACATACTTATGTGTTATATTTCTATATGCTTTCATAATTATGTTATACATGTATTACATTGCTTTGTTGATCTTGCAAATGAGGAAACTACTGAAGAATAATGGTTGGTTCCCAGGTCGCATCTTCTGGAGAGGTGTCTTTCCACTTGACAAGGATTTCCTTGATCGTGTGGCCGCAAAAATGTCTTTCACGAGTATCATGGACCTGTTTAGGTTGGAGCCAGAGTGAACCTTTCTCATCTAATTCGGGTAGACTGGTTTTAATTCTGTAATTGTTCCCCAACACTTTCTTGAGGCATGATACATGGAACACTGGATGGATTTTTGAAGTTGTGGCAAGGCCAGCTTGTAGGCTACTACTCCAATGCACTGAAGTATTTGATAAGGTCCATAGAATTTTTGAGCTAATTTCTGGTAGCCCTTTTCTTTGGGCGATGTTTGCTTATATGGCTGCAGCCACAAAAATACCTGATCCCCATCTTGAAATGTGCACATTGAATGATGTTGGTCTTCCTATTGCTTCATTCGATTCTAAGCTTGATGGAGATTATCTTTGAGATGAGCTAGCATGGTGACACAGTTTTGTAGGAGTTGATGAATTGCTTGCACCTTAGAGCATCTAGGCATATAAGAAATAGGTGAAGGTGGGATTTGGCCATACACTGCTTCATATGGAGTCATCTTGGTGGCTTCATGATAGTTAGTATTATACCACCATTTAGCTAAAGGTAGCCACTGTACCCGTTGATGTTGATTTCTGAAGTGAAGCACCTTAGGTATGTCTCCAAACATTTGTTGACTGCTTCAGTTTGACCATCAGTTTGGGGATGATAGGCCGTAATTAGTTGGAGTTGGGTGCCTTGTAGCTTGAAAATTTCTTGCCAAAATTGGTTGGTGAAAGTCAGGTCACGATTAGACACAATGGAAGTTGGCATGCCATGTAGTTTGAAGATCTGGTCCATGAAATATTGAGCTACCAAAGTGGGGGTAAATGGGTGGGGTAGAGCACAAAAATGAGCATATTTAGAAAGTTTTTCCACAACCACCATGATGATGGATTTGTTGCTCGAATTTGGGAGACCAGTAATGAAATCCATAGAAACATCCATCTAGATGGAGGCAGGGATTGGTAATGGTTGTAAGGTTCCTGTAACTTGACTGTTTCTCCTTTGTGGCATTGACACACATCACATTTAGCTACAAAATTAATAATGTCATTTTTCATGCCCATCCAAAAGAAAGAATGATGAGTGCGAGCATAAGTCTTCTGAAAGCCTGCATGCCTTGTAGTGGGAGATGAGTGCAGCTCTTCCAAAACGAGAGTTTTGAGGGTGGATGTCAGCAATATAACTATTAGATCCTTGTAACAAAGAATCTCATCCTTCTAAGAGCAGCCAACTGAAGAATTAGGATCTAATCTCAAGTTATTAATGATTTGGGAGAGAGAGGGGTGTGAAAACCATTCCTTGTGGGCTTCTTTAATGCAATCTGGTATGGGAAGAGAGATTGATAGCAGGGTGCTTTCATCCTCAAATTGGCATGATAGAGCATCCACTACTACATTGTCACATACTTTTTTGTAAATTATATCATAATCATATCCCAACATTTTTGCCAGCCATTTATTTTTTTATGCTGATGATAGATGTTGTTTCAAAAAATATTTGAGGCTTTGATGGTCTATGTGGATTTGGAAACGCCGACCCAATAAGTATGGTTTCCAGGTATCTACTGCATGTAAGATGGACATCATCTCTTTCTCATAGGTAGATTGTCCCAGATGTTTCCCACTCAGTTGTTGGCTGGTGAAAACCAAGGGTCAACCTTCCTGCATTAAGGTAACACCAATACCCATACCTGAAGCATCACATTCAATCACAAAAGATTTGGTGAATTCAGGTTGTGCCAATAATGGAGTGGAACACATGGCCTGCTTGAGAGCCACAAATGCCTATTGTGCTGCATCAGTCCAGAGGAATGAATTTTTCTTGAGAAGGTTAGTGAGGGGTCTAGCAATGCGACCATAATTGTGGAAAATTTTGCGATAGTATCCAATGAGACCCAAGAATCCCCTCAAACCCTTCAAGTTTTTTAGTTGGGGCCAATATTGCATTGCTTGTATCTTTTTGGGATCAACCCTGACACCTTCATGAGCTACAATGTGTCCCAAATACTCGACTTCTTCCACGCCAAAAGAGCACTTAGACAATTTAACAAATAATTTGTGATTCCAAAGCAGTTGCAAGATCATGTTAGAAATAATACTGAGAGGGGGGGTGACGGTATTAGTCAAATCAATAGATTTTTCTTTTCATACTCTAATTTATATATGCCACTTCAATGAAGGTAACTCACGTGTACACGCAACTGTATTTAAGGAAACTAGCGTATATCCAACAAACTTATGATTCAGTTAATTCTTCATATTTTGATCTTTAATTAGTGCATCAATGCTTCATTAACCATATAAATAGTAACCATGTGCAGTAATAATAAAACAAGCCAACACACACATGAACACCAATATTTAAGGTGGAAACCCTATGTGGGACAAAAACCACTTGCTGTTGCCTTCTTTTAATATAAGAAAAACCTATTTACAATCTTGTACTGGTGCAGACTCATACCAGTGCACAAACACCCACTTGCAAAAGGCTACAACCTTCTCTCGTTCTCTAGCTACTATTGGAAGGGAGCTACAACCCCCTAGCTCTTGTACTAACCGATCCATTTACTAGTACGTAGGCACCGACCTACCAATGGCTTCAACCTTCACTCGTTTTCCAGCTGCTACTGGAAGGGAGATCCAACCCCCTAGCTCTTGTACTAGCCAATCCATTTAATAGTACGTAGCCACCAACCTACGAAAGGCTCCAACCTTCACTCATTTTCCAGCTGCTACTAGAAGGGAGCTCCAACCCCCTAGCTCTTGTACTAGTTGATCCATTTACTAGTACGTAGGCACCAACCTACAAAAGGCTATACGACCTTCTCTCTTCCACTAGGGACCACGTTTCATAAATTTTCACACTAGATACTCCTGGTACACAATACTACAATATGAAGGCCACATTTCATAAAATTTTCATACTGGACCCATTAGTAACATTGAAGCTCAAAATCAATCACCATTGCAATACAATCAAACAATCAATCGCTGAAACCTCTGAACCTCTGACGCAACTTAATCAAACAATCACTGAACCTCTAATGCAATTGAATCAACCATTCATTCAAACTTAATGAAATTCAACCAATCAACTAGAATAGATAGATCACTGTAACCAGTACACAGATTTGAACCCAGAACATTGCATCAACAATCAGAATCAGCTATAACCTCAGAAACCATGCATCAGACTATCTACGCTACTTGGTTGAACCCAAACTATGTGTATAGGCTACTTACGTTAATCAAACCTGCGTATACCTGCAAAGCTACTGCAAACATAAACTTTTGAATCAAGTTTGTACCAACCAGCAATATACTGAACATCTCCTATCAACTTCAATAGCTTTACATAGGAAGAACAGAGACAACTTCTTCTCACTTAAACAATCAATCTGTCAAATATCAAATTCCTTGTTCATTTAGTTTTACATTCAGATCTAAGAATACTTCATTGATAGACAACAATAAAAAAACAACACTAATCTAATAGATTAGTCATCCTTTAACATCAAGCTTTCCTTTTTCATATGCTACTTGGATGTGTTGAGCTAGCATGTATACGCACTTTTACCAAAGTGAACCAGCGTACATATCTGCAAATGCTAACTTAAAAACTTCTAACATATTCCAGACTTCACTCATACCCAGATCATAATATTTATAGAATAAAACATGTGTCAATATTCAGATCTAAACTATCCATGATCAAACCACATAATGATAATTCATTTTAGGTCTTATGATCCCGATCCATCATCCGTCATCAAACTCATAGGTGCATCCTTAGTTCAGATCAAGCAAAGCATCAGAAACCCATAACCTGCATATTTGATCTAACACTTCATAAGATATTCAACACTTGCACTCTCTGGCCTAATGATCTTTTCTTCCTTATATAGTTAGATCCTTTGTCAATACCTCGGACCAAAACCACTTAGGACCAATACCTTGGACCAAATACCTAGGGTCAATACCTCAGACCAAATACCTTGGACCAAATACCTTGGATCAAAACCTTGGTTTTCCAACATGTATGCACTTTTCCTCCTCTGGGATTGTGTGTATACATATACGCTCCTTTTGTTCTATTAACTCGCGTGTATACGCTACTTGGACAAAGTGAACCAACGTATACTTCTTAAAACACTCTCCTTCTTCAACCTTTGGAGTCTGATCTATAAGTTAACCTATTACACTGTGAACTGTCATCTGAGTGAGTTTCCATCAAGAACAACACCAGCATCATAATGCCAATAGATCAGGTATACATGATGAAGATGTTTTTCCCATGTTAGGCTGTAGATGAGAATGTCATCAAAGAAAATGACGAATTTTTTTTGAAGATATGGTTTTAGTAGGTGATTCACGAGGCTTTGAAAAGTAGATGGAGCTTAACAGAGACCAAATGGCATGACCAAGAATTCATAATGGCCTTCATGAGTTTAGAAAGCAGTCTTGGGAATGTCTACTTCTTTCATGCGTATTTGGTGATAGCCAAAGTGAAGATCTAGCTTGGTAAAGAATTGAGCACCATGTAGTTCATCAAGCAGATCATTACCAACCAGAATAGGGAATTTGTCTTTGACAGTGAGCTTGTTGAGGGCTTGAAAGTTTGGACACATTTGCCATTGCCCATCTTTCTTTAGCACCATGACCATTGGTGATGAATAGGGATTGATACTAGGATGAATACCACCTACTTCAAGGAGTTCCTTGATGATTTTTTCAATTTCATTCTTTTGGATGAAAGGATATCAATATGGGCGCACATTAGGTGGTGGGGCCCCTAGGACCAAAGTGATTCTATGATCATGTTCCCCTCTTGAGGGTGGAAGATCTTTAGGTTTGTCAAATACCTATTGGTAGCGGTTTAAGACATGTTGCATCTCAGGATGAATATGAAGAGTAGTGGATTCTATGGCCTAGATGGAATTAAACTAAGTGATGAATCCATGATGGCCTTTTTTCATCAAATTTTCCATTCGATGCAAGGTGATGATAGAAGGAGCACTTGCCTAGAGTCCATAGAGTGTATGAATGTAGTCATTCTTCTTAAAGTTCATATATAACTCCTGGAAATCCATTGTGATTGGGCCTAGTGTGCGAAGCCATTCAACACCCAAGACAATGTCACAACCACCCATGTTAATCAAAAACATGTGCGTATTTAGGTGGTAGTCTCCCACGTGAAGTTTAATATTTTTGTAGCGGCCTTCACATTTCATTGTCCCCCCATCAACAATAAGGACTTGGAAATTAGAGACTACCCTTACAAAAAAATGAACAACTTTGGTGACTCGCTTATCGATAAATTTATGAGTGTTACCACTATAAATCAATACTACTACAGGGCGATGTTTAAGAAAGCCTTTGATTTTGAGAGTCTGGGGTGCATAAATGCTTGCTAAAGCATCTAGTGAGATAACTAGCTCATCTAGCATAGCTTTGAGATCATCGTCTTGTTGGGTTTCCTCAACTTCGTCCTCTGGCCCCCAAAGGGGTGGGGCTTCCTCAGATGAGCTGTGAGAAGTAACATCAATTTGAAAGAATTTTGGTTCCTTGCATTTATGCACCGAGGAGTATTTGTCATCACAGTAGTAGCACAATCCTTGTTTTCTTCTTTCAACCATTTCTTCTGGAGACATCTTTTGAACCTTAAGTGTTTGGGTAGGGCCCTGTGCCTGGGTGGAATGCCCCTTGGCTGCAAAATTTGGGCGAGTAGATTGGGTAGCTAAGGCAATTTCTACCTCAAAAACCTTTTTGCAAACATTTATCCTTGTAGGTGGGTGGTGCATCCAGACATGTGCTTGGATGGCATCTTTGAGACCACCGATGAAACACTTCAAGTAGAATTCATCTCCTAGACCTTCTGTTTTGAAGGCCAATGTCTCAAAGGCTACAATGTAGTATTTTACTGTGCCTGTCTATCAGAGTTTAATGAGACAACCCAAAAAATTAGATTCTCGGTCAAAGCAGTCACAAAGGGATTTTGATAACACCTACCACGTTACGTTCTCGGGATAACATTTTACATGCCACTACCACCATTTCCATCTTTCTTGGTCCAATTAAAGGGCCCTCACATGTATTTTAGTTTGATCATCACCGATATCATTCAGGGTGAAATATTGTTCCATTTGTGCTACCCATACTACCGGATTAGAGCCATCAAATTTATACATGTCTAGCTTGGGTGGCCGAGGGTGGGAATGTTGACGATTTCCATGGAAGTGAATATGATGGCTAGATTCTCCTTCAAGGTGTTCATCAATACTATGTGCCTCCTAATAATACCCCGTCATGCTCTTAGTGACTAGTTGAAGCGATTTTGAATTTTCTTCTAGTTGTTCCTTGAACGAATCCAACCTTGATTCAAGGCACTCGATCTTCTCATTGGCCATGACTTGAGCTCTGGTTTCTACCATACACAGATCTCGGTCACTTGAAGTCACTTCAAAAAAATTTGGGACCACCCAAAAAATGACGCTGACCGGTGAATGGTACCACTACAATCAACTCGTTGTCCTAAATCTTTTTTTTACTCCAAAGAGAGTTTTACTCCCCGCTGGTCAATACTGTAGTGGCCAAATTCCAGAAAACTTGATCCTACACAATGTCTTGTGAAAATCGGGCCCATACTATAGTAGCAACAATCTTTACTGCGCATAGCATCAGATTTGCCTGCGAAACCCCAACTGTTGAATGTGAGCTATACTGCGGCAACAGAACCCCAATTGATGGATCTGATTGGTGTGGTGGTGACAAAACTGCAACTGCTAGATCTGAATTTTACTGCAGTGGTATAACCCCAACTGGTGGATCTGAATGGTACGACGGCAATAGAACCTTGAGTGCTAGATCTAAATTTTACTGTTGCGGTAGAACCCCAATTGGTGGATCTGATATGATAGATAAGATAATGGGAAATCTTCAAAGAGCTAAGGGAACTATGGTCACAAAGGAGGGTTAGGTGCTACAGATCATAATATACATAAGGTTCCAACAATAGTACTTAGCCCAATCTTTTAGGGCACTAACTAAGCAGGATCAACCGTACCCTTAGCTGTACTACCCAACTACCCTATTGTATGTGCGAGTAATCTCCCCTAGTTCTATTCTCAGTGTACTGTAGCAACAAGATGGTTGACAACTTATCTAAGGCGAGGTTTTAGGTGAGCCTAGGGGGCTTTTGATATACCCAGAGGGTACGCAGAAGTGCAGTCCATGCGAGGTTCTATCTAATGCACTACTACTCGAAGGGGTACCCACATGGGTTACAAGGGAGTCTAATAAGTGTGACCACCTCTTGTATTTCCTGCATGCATGCCTCCCCAAATATGCAAGTTTATGTGCTCAACGATAGATCCCGTTGTTTAAAGACATTGGAAGACATCTCTAGCCTAAAACAAATTATGCAAAAATGGAGGCACCACAGCCCTGGAAAGTGCTATGATACCACTTGTTATGCTCTTGACCTGTGAGAAATTCCAGAATACCAAATATATGAAGAAATACAACCCAGAACACAAAATAAAATGAGAAAAACAACAAGTATTTTATTATTCATAGATAAATAAATGTTCACTTGCCTCTTTGAGGGGGCAACCTCTAGCAGAGTAGACCTTGATTACAAAATAATACTCGATGATATTTCCCTTCTATCTATGACTATTTATAGCTAAATGACCTTCAACAACCTAATGACTAGTGGTCCTTTGCATAACATGGGTTAACCACTTTATTTATTAATTATGGCCCGTTTGCAACTAACTATGGTCCCTTTCTTAAATGTGGGTTAACCACTTACAATTATTAATATGACCTCTATTGAATCTTTAACTAACTATGACTATGAATCGACCCTATTGGTTTTATTACATAAATAAAGGGGTTACGGTTGGACCCTAACATACTTATGTATTATATTTCTATATATTTTCATAATTATGTTATACATGTATTACGTTGATTTTTTCATATTGAAGATGAGGTATCCTACCCGAATTATGCTAAGGTATGTCGGTTTATTTGTTTTAGATGACAAGATATACCTTGCAGGAAGAATAACAAAGATGAATATCAATATGGTAGACTACATTTCCTGAGACTCTCCTTATGGATCAGATGAGAAGTGTGATGTTGGGCACTCTTTTGATTTGGAAAAGACAATGAGAATCTTAAAGGAAGAAAAAAGGAGTTGCAAGACAGACAATCATAGAATCATATAGGCACAAGTGAAACAAGCAAAGGTAAATGTAGTGATACTTCAGAGTTTATCAAAATTGCAGTGATAGGGACCACTTTGGATCAGCCATGAGCAGGAGGAAAAAACTAATGGGGCATATGGAAGTAGGTCTCATGGTGAGTATAGGTTGGATGGAGAGGACATGAACAGAGATGACAGGTCCTTGGATACTCCGAATAGGAGGGGTGATAGACATAGGTACTATTCTAGTCGTGGTTCGGATAGGCATTATGATCATCATCGTTAGCATCTTTACAGGAGGAGTGAAAAGGGGTATTTTCTAGATGAGTTTAAGAAAGAAAATCCACCTATATTTGATGGAGAGGTGAATAAATCATAGGATGCATAGGCATGGTTGCTTGGCATGAGGAAGTTCTTCAGGTTGCATGGTTATTTAGACAACATGAAAAAGACGATAACCACTTTCAGTCTTAAAGGGAAAGTAGATATATAGTGGGAGGATATAAAGGATGTTAAAGGTATTTGGGAATATTACTTGACTTGGAATGAGTTTGAGAGGCTCTTCAAGAAGAAGTGTTTGTTGGAAAGGTACTATGATGACAAAGCTAAGGAGTTTTATGAGTTACAGATGGGTTCCATGATAGATGATGAGTATACTAGCAGGTTCTTGGAGTTGTTGAAATATGTGCCTTACCTCAAGGAGGAGAAGGCCAAAGTTCATAGATTCATCAGTGGACTTCCATTAGCATACAAAGTCTAGATTGAGTTCAATGATCCTAGATCATTGGAGGAGGCCATCCTAAAGTTGAAACATTTTTATGAGCAGTCGAAGTGCAAGGTTGAGCATAAGTGTGACTTTAAAGGAAATTATACAGTTAAAGTAAAATGGCCACAAAAGCGAGGAAGGCCTCAAGATGTAGGTGTGAAAGAAAATGTAGTCCCTTACAAGAAATTCAATACATTTGAGAAGGGACATGGAGAGCAGCAGACTAGAGGAGATGGTAGAGCACTGTTGCAGTGTTGGATATGTGGAAAGAATCATTGTAAGAGGGAGTTTACTTAGTATCGAGGTGGTATACCCTAGATATCTAGTGCTTAGGAGGCACATACAATTGGGGATGTTGGTCATAGCATTCCTCAGATTTGTGTAGTTGTGGACAACAAGCAGGCAGATCATCAGACATCTACTATTGAGATGGACCGTAAGCTTTGTGATCAAGGTGTTTCTATTCTGATTGATCCTGGATCTAATTATAGTTATATTAATCCAGACCTGGTGGATAAGTGTGGTTTGAGAAAATAAGTGCATGAAGAATATTGGTTGGTACAATTGGCTACAAGTATAAAGAAGAGAGCTCACCATTGCGTAAGAGCTTGTGCATTTGAGTTAAATGGTATGCCTACAACAACACATTTGAATGTACTTCCACTAGGATCGTATAACATGATTTTGGGTATGGATTGGTTGTACCTTCATAGGACCAAAGTATATTTCCTCAATAAGGCCATTGAATGTGTGGATGATAATGGGGAAAAGAGAATTTTGTAGGGAAAGAAGAAGCCTACATCAGTGAGTATGGTTACCGGTATGCAAGCTAAGCATAGTTGCAGAAAAGGTTGTGTGATGTTTGCAATGCATATATCTAGTGACAAGGGTTAAGATGTTGAGGATGCATAAATATTACAGAGGTACCCTGTATCGTAGAAATATTAGGATGTGTTTCCAGCAGAGATTCTAGAATTACCTCCTCACAAGGAAGTAGATTTCTCTATTCAGTCGGTGCCAATCACAACACTAGCATTGAAAGAACCTTACAAGATGATTACGTTAGAGCTAGTAGGGTTGAAATTGCAGTTAAAGGAGATGCTTGACTAGGGATATATTAGGCAAGTTGTATCACCTTTGGATGTACCAATGTTGTTCGTAAAGAATAATTATGGTACTCTTAGATTGTGCAGTGATTACAGGGAGCTGAATAAGGTAATGATCAAGATCAGGTACCCATTGTCGAGGATTGATGATTTTTTTGATAAGTTGAAGGGAGTAACAGTGTTCTCTAAGATCAATTTGAGATCAGGATACCATGAGGTACGCATCAAGGAAGAGGATACCTACATGATTGCGTTCAAGACCAGGTATGGGCATTACGAGTTTTTTGTAGTTCCATTTGGTTTGACTATTGCCCCAACTACATTTATGTGTTTAATGAATATTGTGGTGTGCCCTTATTTGGATAATTTTGTTATTGTATTCATTGATGAAATATTGATATAATCCAAGAATGAAGAAGAGCATGTGTAGCATTTAGCAGTAGTATTGAGATTACTAAGAGAGCATCAATTGTATGCCAAGCTTAGCAAGTGCAACTTTTTTCAGAGAGAGGTACATTACTTGGGACATGTTGTTTCCAAGGAGGGCATAATAGTAGATCGAGAAAAGATAAGGGCCATCATGGAGTGGGAAACTCCTAAGAATGTGGATGAGGTGAGATCATTCATGGGATTGCCAAGTTACTACAGGAGGTTGATCAGGAACCTCTCACACATTACATATCCTATTACATCCTTGTAGAGGAAAGGTAAGAAGTTCGAACGGATAGAAGAATTTGCAACTAGTTTCAAGCAGCTGAAGAAGTTGTTGACCAATGCTCCAATCCTTAGGATTGCAGATTCAGATAAAGAGTTTATAGTGTGTATAGATTCATGTAAAAGAGGACTTGGTGGAGTCCTTATGCAGGAGGGATAATTGGTGTGCTATGAGTCCAGGAAGTTGAACGAGCATGAGCAGAACTATGTGACTCATGATATTGAGTTGGAAACTATTATTGACGCCTTGATGATGTGGAGTTATCTTTTTAGTAGGAGATTTGTATTGATGAGCGATCACAGTGGGTTGAGATATTTGTTTGACCAGACGAATCTAAATTCTAGGCAAGCTAGATGGTTAGCTACCCTTAGTCAATTTGACTTCCAGATTATATACATTAAGGGAAAGGAGAACCAAGTTGCGATGATCTTAACATGAAGGTACACATGAATCATATAGAAGCTATGAGCTCTTATGGGATAGAGGGACAGGATAGGATCTTGTAGGCAGGATAGCAGGATGGCAGGTTTATGGAGATTATGCATAGGTTACACTAGACTACAGGTATAGGTGCATGGATAGGTGCAGCTATAGGTACAAGTACAGGTATAGGTATAGGTGATCAAGGTGTAGACTATCATCTCACAATAGACAGTTTGGTGAGATTTAGGGACATGATATATGTGTCGAATTGTAGTGAGATCAAGAAGCTTATCTTGAGGGATTTTCATGTGAATTCATACTCAGGCCACCGAGGATATAAGAAGACATTGACAGTGGTAAAGAAATTACATTATTGGTTGAATTTGAAGAAGGAAGTGGCAAAGTTCGTGGCTAGATGTTTGGATTGTTATCATGTAAAGCCAGAATGTAAGAATCAAGGTGGCCTACTACATCCTATTCCAATTCCAGAATGGAAATGGGAGGTCATTTCTATGGATTTCCTTACAGGTCTTCCTAGGAAATTGAGCAGCATAATTCTATTATGGTTGTGGTCGATAGGTTGAGGAAAGTAGCCCACCTCATTTTAGTGAAGGCTGCATATTCAACTAGTGAGGTGGCACAAGTTTTTATTAGGGAGATCGTAAGATTACATGGTGTTCTGAAGAAGATTGTGTCAGGCAGGGATGTGAAGTTCACTTCCAAGTTTTGGAAGGAGCTATTTTCAAGTTTGGGTACAGAGTTGGACTTTAGTACAACCTATCATCTCCAGAAATATGGATAGCTAAAGAGGGTCAACAGGATCTTGGAGGATATGAATGTACATGATGCACCAAAAAAGAAGATGGGAAGAGTGTCTTCCATTGGTTGTGTTTTCATACAAAAACAGTTATCAGGATTCATTAAGGATTTTGAAAATTTCTAGAATCCAATTGTAGTGACTGATATTATTTCTTCTACTTATTAATTCAGAAATAAGTTATTCACAATGTTTATACAACAAATATCGAAATAAATTATACTATAGTCTTCAGAACTAAAATAATGTAGAGAAAAAATGCAAGGAAAAATACTAGCACAAGTACAATCACAATGACACAGTTGTTTTTGGACAATTGTCCCTGGAAAAACCCAATGCGAGAAAACTGGTGCAACATATGAGGGTTTATTTATTAATATGCAACAAAAATATCATGTACAAGATACAACCAACATAATAGAAGATAAATCTCTGTGACAAATTTACTGACTGTACTTCTCTGACACTTACCAGTGAGATTCTGATCCATGAGAGGAACTATTTCCCCCTCTACTTCTCACTGTGTCAGCCTTTGTGCGAGGACTACACAGTCCCAACATCAGCCTCTATAGTGTCCCTCTGTGTCACAACTTCTGCATTGTCCCTTCTTTTCTTTGCATCTTCTGGTCTTGCACTCCCGACTGATGTTTCTACCCTCTCTCTCTTCATCACCTACAACTCTCCATTTGAATCAATTTCCTCTTGCCGAACTTTGACCATTGAGAAAATCAATTTTACTTGGGTAAATGAGTATTTGCCTGGTGTGTTTTCTAAATTCCCATTGAATTCCTTCGTATAATCCTTCAGTTGAGAACCAACAACCCAGATTAGATTCTAATCAATGGCTTAGGTCATTTGGACTCGATCTCTGTCTTCTTCTACAAGTTTCACCCATAGTTTAGATTAATACTCTTTAATTATTTTAATTCCCTAAGTTTTAACTCAGGCCTCCATTAAAAATAGTTAATTATTTTAATAAATATATTTCTGTGTGGAATTTATAAAAACGATTTCTGGGTATTGTCGAATACATGTGTCTAAGTCTCCCTACAAATATTTAGGCTTAGAGCACATCCAATGCTACCAGAAATTAACACTCCCTATTAGAGAGGAATGTGCTCTAGTAATGAAACCTACTGAAGCATCACCTTATTCTGTAACATCTCCCTCTGTGTTGTTGATGTCTGACATCATTGCCCACCAAATACTACACAAATGCTATATCTGTACTACTGTTCACTCTGCCATTGGCAACACTACTTCTATACTACAACTTTTTGCTATTGAAACTGAGAAACCATTTGTTTCTACTACTGAAACAGATTCTCTACAATATCCATCTGCTCCCTGAACTAGATGAACTTATCTTTTCCTAGAGCTTTTGTGAGTATTTCTGCTACCTAATTTCTTATGGAGACATACTGCAATTGTACTTCCCCACCCTGAACACAGTCATTGATAAAGTGACATCTAATATCAATGTGTTTCGACTAATGATGAAATACTAGATTCTTAGAGAGTTTAATACAACTTTGATTATCACAGAAAATATTGGTCACCTCCATCCTTTTCCTGAACAAACTCACAAGCATTTTTCTAAGCCATATAGCTTCACACGTAGCTATGCTAGCCGCCATATATTCTGCTTCCACTGAGCTTAGAGCTACTGACTTCTGCTTCCTACTGCACCAAGATATCATTCCTAATCCAACACTAAAGCAATACCCGAAGGTACTTTCCGGTCTATTGAACTACCTACCCAATTTGCATCTATGAATCCATCCAATCTGACGTCATCTTCTTGGGTACATTTCAACGCATATCAAACTATTCCACACACATATCTAAGAATGTGCCCAGCTACTACTCCATGCACCCTTTTCGGTTCCACCATGAACAGACTAAGGGTGTTAACAACAAAGAAAATGTATGGCCTAGTGTTGACCAGATACATGAGAGACTCTGTACAAGGTTGTGTCCACCTCCTTGTCTCCTGATGCATCTATTGTCTTCCATTTGGTGATCATGGGCATAGCCACGGGCCAATAATCCTACATTCTAAATCTCTTCAGAAAATCTGTAGCATAGCTTTCTTGTCCAAGGAAGATCTCCCCATCCTTCTGCCATACTTCCAACTCTAGAAATTAATGCATCAACCCCATATCCTTCATGTGGAATTCTATTTCAAGATTCTTCTTTCAATCCTTTATGAGCCTAGATGACTATGTTAGAAACATTTCATCCACATATAATACAAGAATAAATGGCTCATTTTCCACCATTAGATAGTATATATTGGGATTAGAATCACTCTTGATGAATCCAAATTTTTGTAAGTAACTATCAACCCGAGCATACCATGCTTTGGGTGCCACCTTGAGCCCATAAGTGGCTTTCTTTAACCTACATACAAGAGTTCTCTGGGTGCCACCTTGAGCCCATAAGTGGCTTTCTTTAACTTGCATACAAGAGTTCTCTTCTCATGATTTTTGAAGCCTTCAGGCTGTTCTATAGACACCTCTTCTTCTTTCACATCGTTCAAGAATGTTGTCTTGACATCCATCTGGTGAATCTCCCATCCCATTTGAGCTGCTAGGGATATAACGTATTTGATAGAGGTATATCTAGTTACTGGGGTGAAGGTCTCTTCATAGTTTATTCCTTATTTTTGTGCATACTGCTTTGTTATGAACATATCCTTGTACTTCTCTATACTGCCATATGCAACATGCTAGATCTTGTAGATCCATCTTGATCCTACAACTGATATATCCTCTGCCCTAGGTACCACTTCCTAGACATTATTCATCGTGATAGAATATACCCTTCTACCATGGCATCCACCCATACTTGGTGTTGTACGACTTCTTGAAAACTAGAGGGTTCTTCAACCTATGCTACCAAGGCTTGGTACATGTGAGACTATCTACGATGCCTTTTCTTGGTTCTAGGAGCTTTGGAAAACTCCTCTGCATCCCTCAATGTCTGTCACACTTCTCTACTAGTTCTATGACTAGTGGTGGGAGGCTTGATCAAATCTCCCTCCTATTCCTGTCGTTATACCTGCTGAGAATTGCTTCCAGTCACTATGCTAGTTCTAGGTGTCTGTTCTCCTGCTTGTCCTCCTTGCTACCCATGTTGTTGTTGGACTAAAGGAATATCTATTGACTGATCTTCTGTTGGCATCTCTCGAAATTTCCTGAAATCTCTATCCTCCATGAACTTCGCATCTTGTCTTACTACAATCTTCCTACTACTAGGAATGTGTATTTTGTATGCCTTTAAGGTCTTTCTATATACTATGAGGTACCCCTTTTCTACAATCTAATCCAATTTACTATGCTTCTTGTTTGGAATGTGATAATATGCCACACTTCCAAATATTCTGAGATGATTGACTTTTGACTTCTTCCCTGCGAAAGCACCTTCGGTCGTTTTCTTCCCCAAAGCTCTGTGAGGAGTTCTATTCTGGATATACACCGTCGTTTTGCAAGCTTCTGCCCATAAAATTCTACAAAAATCCTCATCATACACCATAGCGTTTTTTCCCCAACAATAGTTCTATTCTTACGCTCTGCTACTCCATTTTGAATCCTCATCATACACCATAGCCATTTTTTCCCCAACAATAGTTCTATTCTTACGCTCTGCTACTCCATTTTGCTTTGGATTATATGGAGTTGTCCATTCCCTTTTGATGCCATTTTTTGCGCTAAAATCTGTGAAGTCTTTGTCTATATATTCTCGACCATTATCTAAATGAAATACCTTTACCTTTTTCCCTATCATTTTCTCAACGAGAGCATTAAACTCTTTGAACTGATCAAATACCTCATCCTTGGTCTTTAAGAAATAGATCTAGGTTTTCCTAGAGTGATCATCAATAAAGGTGACGAAGTATTCATCCCCACTAAGGGCTCTTGTGGACATTGGACCAGAAATATCTGAGTGTATCAATTCCAATACACCCTCTGCTATGTTTTTACTCCTGGAAAAATTTGCTTTAGCGTACTTCCTAGTACGCATCCTCTGCATATATCATCACGCTCAGTACTAAGAACTAGAACTCCTATAAAAGCCTCTCTGAGCATCCTCAGCGATCCAAGGTGTAAGTGTCCAATTCGCTTGTGCCATAACTCATTTAGTTCCTTTTGACCATTAATATTTATGCCTATTAGTGCCATTGGAGACTCGAGTTGCAACTTATACAGTTTGTTACTTCGAGCTCCAATTTGTCTTTTCCTCTTCCAGCTTGGATGTTTGACATATAAATTCTTTCCAATGAAGTATACATTGTTTCCCTTGTCCTATAACTGGGACACTGAAATTAGATTCATTCCTAACCTAGGCACATGAAAAACATTAGTGGCTTAGATTCTCATTCCCGCTTTCATTTGAAATGCTATGGCGCCTTGCCCTACTGGAGTACACTTCATTTTGTTTCCCATAGTAATATGGAAGTCCATTTTCTCTTCTTGATAGCTCAAGAAATATTCTCATACTCCAGTCATATGGGTTGAAGCCCCAATTTCAATGTACCAAACATCTGTTGATGATGAACTTCCAAGCATGCGAATTATTCTTCTAATATAGAAGATAATCAAAAGGCATCTTGATTTTCCAACATTCTTTGTGCTATTTTCCTATCTAATACTTTTCTATCCGAACAACTGCTGCAAAATAGCTACGTCCCAACTGAAGATCTACTCTGCAAGGAAAAATACCATCTCCCTTCTACCTCATGTAAGCTTCGATTTGGAGATCGAATTTCTTTGTCGACTCACTCAGAGAAATTGGTTTCTCCTCAAAACTTCATCCTCCTTGGCCTTTGAACTACGCTACCTCTGGGTCTCGAATTGTTGCCTTTGCAGTAATTTTGAAATCCTTTTCCTCTTTGATTTTGACCTCTTCTTATTATGATCTACACTCTGATACCATGTGAAATTTTCTAGATAGAAATCCAATTACAATGTATGATATTATTTCTTCTACTTATTAATTCAGAAATAAGTTATTCACAGTGTTTCTATGGAAAATATCGTAATAAATTCTACTACAGCCTTCACAATCAAAATACTAAGGGAAATAAATGCAAATAAAAATTATAGCACATGTAAAATCACAATGACAGTTATTTTTAGATAATTGTCCCTGGAAAAACCCAATGGGGGAAAACTAGTGCAGTAGATGAGGGTTTCTTTATTAATCTTCAGCAAAAATCTCATGTACAAGATACAACCAGCAAAATAGAAGAGAAATCTTAGTGAGATTTTTCTAATAGTTCTCTCATACTTCCCGGTGAGATTCTGATCTAGGAGAGGACCTATTGCCCCCTCTATTTCTCACTACGTCATCTTTTGCATGAGGATTGCGGAGTCCCAGCGTCAGCCTCTGCGTCACAACTTTTGCAATGTCCCTTCTCTGATCTGCGTCTTGTGCTCTTGCACTCTTCATTGATGCTTTTACCCTCTTTCTCCTCGTCACCTAAAACTCTCCCTCTAAATTTATTTCCTCTTGCCGAACTTGGACCAGTGAGAAAATCGATTTTACTCAAGTAATTGAGTCTCGCCCTGGTGTGTTTTCCAAATGCCCATCGAAGTCCTTCTTATAATCCTCCAATTGAGAACCAACGACCCCTATTAGATTCTAATCAATGTCTCAGGTCATTTGGACTCAAAATTCTTCTTCTTATAGAAGTTTCACCAACATTTTAGATTAATTCCCTTTAATTATTTTAATTCCCTAAGTTTAGACTTAGGCCTCCATTAAAAATAATTAATTATTTTAATAAAATTGTCTCTGGGTGGAATTTCTCAAAACGATTTCTAGGTGTTGTAGAATACATGTGTCCTAGCCTCCTTGCAATTTTTTAGGCTTAGATCACATCCAATCATGCCATAAATAAACAAGGATGAGTCCTTTCGAGGCACTATATGGGTGAAGTTTTAATACTCTGTTGTGGAGGTAAATCCCCTCTACAGACAGAGGCAATCCCTACTAGCCCAAATGGGGTCTAGCAATAATCAAACAATGCTATCACGCAGGTTCTTAATTGAAAATTAAAGACCAATGATGAGGGCCTACCTGGATTCCAATGCTAGTACTTGTGGAAGAGTCAACGCTCTTGTTCCTTTGCTTCGGCCGATCACAATCCCCATGATCCTCGTGAATGGACACCTGCAAATGCAAAGAATGACACAAACACAAGCATAAACTCCAATAGATGAAACTATATATTAGTCAGAAAGGATATAACTCAATCATCATTACAAAAGACAATAAGAGTGGAACCATAATGATAGTCATCTATTATTGATAAACGAAGAAGAATACAACTATAGTTTTGACGTCAAATGCTCCTTTGGCTGGGTGATCAGTAGCACATGTCTTGCAAAGCTTTTTGGGAATGGGAACAAGCCTCTCTCTCCTTGGTTATTTGGACAAGAATCTCCTTACTTTAGATTTAGCCTTATGGGAATGAAGAAGGCTTCTTGCAGCATGAAATTGACAATTCTCAATTCTTTGGAACTCTGGAACTTTGGAACTAGCTTGTCAAAGGCCAAAGGACAAGCTTTTATAGATAGAGGAGAAGGAGTTAGGAACATCAGCAATATTCATGGGATTGGCTTTATCACTAAGAAGCTTCCATGAGAGGTGGAAAACCACTTCCCTCCTATGGAGATTCAAAGCCAAACTAAACCAACTCAAGATAGATTCAATTCAAGAGTGGGTTAGGAAGAACCTTCGGATGTTGGTTTTTTAAAAACACTACCCATTTTGGCTGGCACGAGTGCGACTCTGAGACAGAGCGCCAGTTGGCGCACCCTCTTTGGAGGATTTCCCCCATTGGCGTGAGTGATGCACAGTGAAACCGTGCCAATGGAAAAAGGGCTGTTTTTATGGGTATTTTGGAGAAAATGTCTTCAGGGCATATGAATTTCATACTCAGGAGAATACAATGCAAGTGTTTCCAGGTCATGTCACTTCTCACAAGTCCCGGAACGAGTCCTCCAAGGTGTGGGAGAAGGGGTAACAGGGACGGTGACAAATTGTTATGTAATAGATGCCCCCTAAAGCATGAGGCTCGAGAGAGAGAGGGGTGAAATGCTTTACAAGAACATGTCCAACCGAAAACACGGCCGCTGGAAAACCTGCGTGGAGAAGTACAACTAATATCTCAATAACATGATATATGTGGTATGGGTGTAACCATCCATAGCAGAGTACATAAAAGTCTAGATCCAAGGTATGGACGCAGCCATCTAGTAAGGATCAATAAACAGACTCAGGCATGGTCGTATCCATCCAATGAATGAGTCATGTAATAATCATAATAATCCACAAAATCGCAACCTGGATCCCCACAGACAAAATCCAGGGTCTTGCACTCCATCTCGACCCGAACAAAGTACAAGTTCAAGCATGTGAATATAGGAGTCGAAGTCGAACATGCAGGAACATCGTCTGATTACCAACCAATGATGAAATCTGTTAACAGACACGAGAGGTACCACCAATAATGACAATGGCCCTCAAGGTACTATAGGTACAATCTACGGCGTGCGAATAAGTGATTCGGTGTCGAACACCCGTAGAATCATTCGATCGGAGGCTAGTGATGAAAACCTCACGTCGAACACGAAGAACCTGCCATGGAGGCATGCAGGCTCCAAGGCACCTGAAGGGAGTCTCTAGGTCAACTTCCTGGATAATGAGCTGAAGTCGACAGGAAGCGACCTTGATCGAAGGTGGGTCATAGTGTTTCCCACATCATCGACATGAGATAGAGAAGGATAAGATGTTTTGTGAATCAGGATTATGTGAGTTATCAGAGGGAGGTTGAGTATTCTGCAGGGGTCAACTTCTCTTGAACATATCGGCGACATGACAGTGGACTTGGCAGTATTTGACATCAAATGATCAGAGGTCATGGTGAGGAGGCAACGAGCAGATGAGGGTCAAGCAGGATCACCCAAACTCATGGAGGCAAGTGAAAAATGAGATGAGATGTCCCCACCCAGACACAAATGCAGACAAGTTCCATGTTCAACAGCGACATACTTTCGACACAACAATGATTGTGGTTCCTTTTTCCCCTGCCATTTCCGGCGAGTACCCCGGTTATTTTTGATGACAAGCATGACGGGGATAGCATATGCTTGTAAGGGGTCATTTGGACAGAATCCGATGTCATTAAGTTTTAACGAGTCCGACAAAAGAAGAACTCGACGTCTTTTCATGTTTAGAGAGTTTGAAAAGACAGCGGAAAATTAAACTCCAGGGGTGTCCTTTTCATAAAGTTGTGTCTCTGGAGCCCAAAAAAGTATAAAACAATGCTCGAAAGAACCGCCCAATCATTACGATCGAGGAGTACTTTTCATGATTAATGATTTCGACCTGAAAAAGTAAAAAAGCGACCGAAATCACGTCGTTTCATAACTGTTAACGAGCCTGAAACGACAAGGGTCTGACGATATTTTTGTCTTTATACGGTCGGAAAAGAGTTTAAAGATGATCACCTCTCATTTACATTTAACGAGTCAAGAGGAATAACTCGGCAATCTTTTCATCTTTAAACGGTCAGAAAAGAGCTGAAAGAAGACCTCCATTTTTATTCTCTTTAATGAGTCATAAAGGGAAAAACACTAGACAATCTTTTCATATTTTATGAGTCAGAAAAGAGCTTAAAGGTGACTTGTCCTAGAGGAATGAGTGGTATAAATAGTAGCAACTGGTTCCGGCAATGGTGGAACTGCTCAAAACATGTAATGGTCAAGAGGCTGGCTAACAAAACCACTCTTAACTGCGGTCCCTCAGGAAAGGAAAATGAGCAAGTGAAAGCATATGATCGACCAAATAGATGGTGGCAATGGGATGAAAACAACCAAGGCTCATCTAACATAATTGAACGGATAAAAATGGAAATCACGAGATGTACATCGGGTATGGGTTCATTTTTACACAAGCTTGAACCATGGAGAACTCTACTTGGATTCGGTTTCATGTTTACACAAGCTTGAAATGAAAAACTATGCTTGTTATAAATTCGCATGCCCCCAACATAATGATGCAAAACGAGGTACATGCCCCCCAAGCTTCATTGCATTCAACAAAGTGGATGGAATGAAGGTTCACTTTCAAGATCTTGGAACGACTCGACTAGTATTTTACGAGATCTTAATCAAAAGACTCGATTTGGAAAGGGAGTTGTTTCATTTTTTAATGAGGTTGACACAGTAAAAGAACTATCCTCATAACCCTTGTTTCATTATTTAATGAGCTTTCCACAAGACAAGGAACTGTGCTCCAGGATTCGTGGTTCACATTTTAACGAGGTTGACACAGGAACAAACTATCCTCGGACCAGATCTAGTTTCATTTTTTAAGGAGCTTGACATAGGAAGGTGAACTATGCTCTGACTAGACCCAGTTTCATTTTTTAAGGAGCTTGACATAGGAAAGCGAACTATGCTTCGACCAAACCTTCATCAGAAGGAACATGAAGTCTTAGCTTCAAAGAGTGCTACTCCCAGTGGAAGGATCACATCTTGGAAGTCAGGACCCAATGCGCCCACGACACTATGCATGACGGCGACATCATTGGATACAAGCACGGGATAAGTAGCCACGTAGTTGACCTGCGGTTCGGTGGGGCAGATACAAATGGTGGGTGAAAACCAGGAGGGGATGACAACTGCGCAGGAGTTACCGGGGGAGTAAAGAACGATAATTGATCTATAGTCACGATCCTTCCGTCGTGTGGAAAGCAAACCACATGGAAAAGTGAAGAGACAAGGGCCCCTATGTCATAAACATAGTCACGACCAAGGAGAAGACTGAAATCTAAAGCACCTTGGGTAACTAGGACATCTATATAGACGGTTTTTCCTCCCAAAGTAATAGGGAACGTCGGAAGGATCCCTAATGGTTGAGTGGTTCCTTCGTCAAATGCAAACAGATTCTGTGTGACCGGCACAAGCTGTGGGGAGCCCAAAGCTTGCCAAGTAGTGGAAGGCATAAGACTGACAGATGCACCCTCATCCAAGACAGTGCTAGGTACTGCCTTATCATATGCATGTACTGTAATATGGAAAGGCACATGGGATGGAAGGCGGAAAGCAGTCAGGTGATTCCAATCGAAGGAAATTACTGAACTACTTGGTGGGGGAATCGTATGATTGCCCCCCTGCTCCAAAGAAGGACTCTTGGGATCAGCTGGGATATCAGAGTCATTTTCAGACTCAGGAGAATATAACGAGATGAGAAGAACATGAGCATGACGCTCCTCCAAAACAGAGTGATCGACGGGTGGTGAACCCAAGTTGACACTCTTTCTGACCAATGGTTGGTCTGGAACAGGCTTAGCACAACCATGCTCAGAAGGAGGAGGATGGACAAGAGAAGGATCTAAATCAATCTCTTTGTCGACAGGGAGAGGATCTAAAGAGAGCCTCTGATAACCAACGGGAAGTTAGGGTGAGGAAACTGTAAGACTTTCCAAAACAATGGAAGCTTTATCCATAAGCGGACAAAGGCAAAGGACATGGTCGCCTTCACACAGCCTACAGGGGAATCAAATCTTCTCGTTCTTCTTACCAATGCCAGTTGATAGGGTAGCATCGCCATGAGCTTCAGAGGACAATGAAGGATGAGATAGATCATGAGACCATACTTCTAAGATCCTAGGAATGCCAGGACAATCACGAAGAAGATGGTCACCCTTGTACAATTTACAAGGAAACTTAACCTTCCATGGAGGAGCAAAAGGAGTTTCGACCTGAGCTGTACTCGGGGCAATAGTTGCATGTTTAGCCTCTCACTTATGAGACTTGTTCTTCTTCTTCTTAGCCACCAGGTTACTTGAATCTAGACTTTCACCAGGCGAAGTAGAAGATGAAGACATAGAAACAGGGGAAGAAGGGGAGAGTTCCACCTTGGAATTAACATGATGTTGTTCAGGTCGAGAAACTGATTGACCAATAGTTGAAACATTAGGGACCACAGAGGTTGAGAACAACCAAACAGGCAACCCAACAATTAACCCAGGAAGGGACAACGTTGCCATGTAAGGAGCACCAACATTCCCGAAAGGAGGAAAATGACCAGGATTCCCTTTAGAGGGGATTCCTGGGTTGGTGAACTCTGGAAAAGTTGCCATCAAAACTGAAAATCACACACGGGGCTGAAAAAGAGCCAAGACACACAATCAAATGGCCAACAAACAGAATCTAACAGGGCATGTGATCGCGGGTAATTTAATTTGTAGTCACAAGGACATAACTTGACCTTTTCATCTTTAGAGGGTCAAGAAAAGGATAAAAAGATGACTCTAGTCGCCTTTGAATGTTTAATGAGCCCGAAGTGACAAATGCCCAGATGAGCCTTTTCTTTTAGGGAGTCCGAAAAGGATCAAAAGTGACTACTCTGGAGAACTAGGCAAAAGGTTTAGCAGACAATCCGTAAAACTGCATATACACCTTGGCAATCGTATGAAAACCAAGGACTTTCCGTATGGCAGTCAATCTTCTCGAATGTTGTGTTCAGTGGATTACGGGTTGTAAGGTGGCAGAAACGGCTTCCTACGGATAAAGGATGATAACCTAGTGGGGTCTCCCCATATACTAGACGATACGTGGGAGCACAAGTCCGTAATAGACCACTATTGAGTCACGAAAGGAGGGATCACCCAACCTTGAGTGGAAACAAAAGTGACTAGGTTTAACGATGCCAGAGCACCGTCTCTAGCCTAGACCTCTAAAAAGTGTGGGTTATGTTCCAATGCGTTGTTAGGTTCATTCAGTTCATTTTAAAGTTGATCTTGTATTATGTTTCAGTTTTCAGGCCTTACCGTATGTAATGCCTCAACATTTCCCAAATGCAAACTATATGCCACAATATATCATTTCATTCAATGAATGCTAACTAAAGTAAGGAGAGAGTTTCCATTCACTTCCAACAATGCAAAAAATTGATCACTAAGAGTAAATATAACAAATTCTCTAATGCACTAATTTCATGAAGAAAAACTAATGCAAATCAATTCCAAAACAATTTTTATTTTTATTTTTGTGTATTTAAAACAAGCATAAAAATATGTAAATTCAAATCAAAGAAAACTGATCTAAATCTACAATTGATTTTTTAGAATGTAAACTATGCATAGTTCACTTGAAAAGTATGCAAATGTAATCGATGCACATTTTTCATTCATATTCTGAAATTGAGAATTCTTATTATGCAAGTGTGATCTATGCAAGAGAATTCTCAAACACAAGATGATTCTAATGTAATCTAAGAACCAATCAAGTGCAAATCAAGAAAATTGGGTGAGAGTTCCAAAGATCAAAAAATAAAAACACTCAAAGGCTATTAACACTCATACAAAATTTAGCCCCCCCCCCGCCAGCAAATGAGGGGGAAAGTTTTTTGCAAAAGAAAAAGAAAAAAGACGCAAAATTGTGAAAAGACTGAGACAAACCTCTAAGTAATGACCAAAGCAAATCAAATTAAGAATTTCTCAAAAAAGAGACTCAAAACCAGTCAAACAAGACTCCAACACACTCAAGCAGTCGAGAAAATGTATCCAAAAACAAAGACCAAGCTTAGAAGGCTTAAAACCAAGCAAACTTCAAAATTTCCCAGGCCTGTCGCGACTGTCAGGCTGCAACTAGCGCCTTTTAAGGATTGGCGCGGGTTGTAAATGAGAAACTAGTGCCAATTGGCACGACTGTTACGCTATAAAAGCGTGCCAGTCAAGTTTGCTATGTAAAAAATAAAAAATAAGCAATCCAAAGCTAAGCCAACAAGAACCAGGCAAACCAAGAGGTGAGAAACAACAAAGAACTCAACCCAGAAGGCTAACCAAGCAGGTAAAAACCAAGAAACAAACAAAAAGGCAAGACAAGCTCCCCAGCGGAGTCGCAAAATTGTTGTGGAGGTAAATCCCCTCTGCGGACAGAGGTGATCCCTACTAGCCCAAATGGGGTCTAGCAATAATCAAACAATGCTAACACGCAGGTTCCTAATTGCAAATCAAAGACCAATGATGAGGGCCTACCTGGATTCCAACGCTAGTACTTGTGGAAGAGTCGACGCTCCCGTTCCTTTGCTCCGGCCGGTCACGATCCCCACGATCCTCGTGAATGGACACCTGCACATGCAAAGAACGACACAAACACAAGCATAAAATCCAATAGATGCAACTATATATCAGTCAGAAAGGATATAACTCAATCATCATTACAAAAGACAGTAAGAGTGGAACCATAATGATAATCGTCTATTATTGATAAACAAAGAAGAATACAACCATAGTTATGACGTCAAATCCTCCTTTAGCTGGGTGATTAGTAGCACATGTCTTGCAAAGCTTTTTGGGAATGGGAACAAACCTCTCTCTCCTTGGTTATTTGGACAAGAATCTCCTTACTTTAGATTTAGCCTTATGGGAATGAAGAAGGCTTCTTGCAGCATGAACTTGACAATTCTCAATTCTTTGGAACTCTAGGACTTTGGAACTAGCTTGTCAAAGGCAAAAGGACAAGCTTTTATAGATATAGGAGAAGGAGTTAGGAACATCCACAATATTCATGGGATGCTTTATCACTAAGAAGCTTCCATGAGAGGTGGCAAACCACTTCCCTCCTATGGAGATTCGAAGCCAAACTAAACCAACTCAAGATAGATTCAGTTCAGGAGTGGGTTAGGAAGAACCTTAGGATGTTGGTTTGTTAAAAACACTACCCATTTTGGCTGGCATGAGTGTGACTCTGAGACAGAGTGCCAGCTGGCGCACCCTCTTTGGAGGATTTCCCCCATTGGCACGAGTGATGCACAGTGAAACTCCGCCAATGGAAAAAGGGCTGTTTTTATGGGTATTTTGCAGAAGATGTCTTCAGGGCATATGAAGCTCATACTCAGCGGAATACAATGCAAGTGTTTCCAGGTCATGTCACTTCTCACAGGTCCCCGAACGAGTCCTACAAGGTGCGGGAGAAGGGGTAATAGGGACGGTGACAAATTGTTGTGTAACATACTCCCATCAACTAGAGTAATCCATTGAATAAGGTGCTTATTGGACTCTATATGTTCGAAGAAATGGAATAGGAAATGGATGTTATAAATAAGAATCTAAAGGAAACACATGATAGAAAGAAGTGTTTTTTGGACTAGCACAAGGCATTCAAGGAGTTTCCAGTTGGGAGCATGTGTATTTTCACATCAAGCCCAAGAAGAGTTCTTTGAGGATTGGATTATGTGCCAAGTTAGCACCATGGTATTTCAGGCCTTTTCAGATCCTTGAGAGGATTGGACCAGTGGCCTATCGACTTGCACTTCCTCTAACAATGAAATTCCATTTTGTTTTCCATGTTTCACTACTTAAAAGGTATAGAAAGGATGTTGATCATGTTATAGATTGGTCTGTATTGTAGGTGGAGCAAGAAGGAGCATTCCAATCGAAGCCTCAGTGCATATTGCAGCGAAAGCATCTGATGTTCATGAATAAAGCCATAGAGAAATTTAAAGTGCAGTTGAAGCACTTTGGGCCTGAAGAAGCTACATGGGAGATGGCGGATCAGATGTAGGCCATGTATCCTTCCTTATTTTTGGTGGAGGCAAAGAAGTTTTGGTATGATGTTTGGTATATGTTTGGAATATGTTTCGTTGATGTTTTCGTATATGTACATATGTTTATGGATGTAAATACCACCATGAACTAAGTTATAAAGCTCCAATAAGCTATATGGTTGTTATCTTGTCATGTTGTCATGATGTTTTTCTTTTGAGCAGGTCATTCATTGTAAATATTGTAATGAGCTAAGTTATAAATCTCCATGGGTAGTATGTTTTCTTTTTAGTGGTTTTGCTAAGCTCTTTTTGTGGAGTAACACCGAGGATGATGTTCCCCAATGGGGACGGGTCTATAACAACCCCTAGTTAAAATTTCATGTAATAAAAGTTAATAAAGGAAAAATAAGACCACGGTTAAGGGACACTTATTCCAAGCTGAATGTTGGGCAAAGATATCCTAGTGGGCATTACTAGATGTGTTTATGGCTAAGGAAATTGGCAAAGGAAATGACTAAGGCATTAAAAAGGAAAACAGGTATTTTTGACACATTTATTTATGAAAATAAAGGAAAATAGGAGAAAAGGGAGGTGAAAGGCCACATGTTGCATGTGAGGAGGAAATTGAAGGAAAATAATGGAAAATGAAGAAAATAGAGGCCTCATTGATAAAAAGGCTTCTAAGGATCAGTTTGTGGCTTTTTGTTAGTTCAATTTTTGAGATCTCTCATTTTTCTCTCTCTGGCTCTCAGTCTTGGACACTTAGAGTTTTCTTGGAGCATTTTAGCTTTGGAGCAAGGAAGGAAAAAAAAGGAAGGAAAGCAAAGCCCAAGCAAGGAAGAGAAAGATCAAGCAACTTCAACAGTAATACTTGCAGGTAACATAGTGCATGTGTGATTTCCTAGTTGGTTTTGACATGCATGGATTTGCATGTTGGTATATGGTTCTCTTGTTGTTGGAAACATGGTTTTGTCAGGTTATGACAGTGGTTTTCATCCTAGCCTTTCCTTTTCTGAATAGCCATTGTGTTATGGGATTGTTTTCTCAATTTTGATCTTTGAAATTGATGGATGGTTTCAGAATCTAGGGTGGAGGTGGTCTCAGGAAAATTACCAAAGGTTTAGGAATCCCTTAACCAATTTTGGCAAGCTACACAGTAAATCCTGAGGGTGGAGTCTTAGTTTAGGACCTAGTGATCTGGTGTGGATTACAGTCAAGCGTAAGATATTTGTGTCTTGATTTAGGGCCTAGTGATTCAATGTGGATTGTAGCAAAGCGTGAGAGACAAGGAGATAGAAAATTCCTCAAGGATAGTGAGGGAGTTTAGAGGCATTCCATGTTCGGTTTGGTTTTTTGTTCTCGGTGCCAGTTTTGGTAACATCACGGTTTGGTGAGGGTGGAGGTGGTTTAAACTCTAGATTCTCTTGGTTTTTGTTGGATTGGTTTATCCATGAGATCCCACATTCATGCTTGGAATATGGAGCAGGGGTGACTGGATGAAAGAAAGATTTGGTTTAGCCATGTCTATAGTTGGGTGGTATGTGGAAGCCTCAAACTTGGTCGACTTTGCCTATGTCTAATAAAAGCTAATTTCTCTTGCTTTTGTACTTGTTAATATGTGTCTTTAATGGTTTTTATCTCATTCTTATTTTCATGGTTTAATACGAGTTATAAGCATGTTTTTATGTCTGGTTATTGTCATGCTCATTCCATGTATTTAATTGTAACTGAAAGGATAATAGATGCAAGTCCTAATTGATGTTTAAAAAGCTAAGGGAAGAGGGTAGTGATCCTTCTTGTCAAGTTCCATATGAGTTATCAGTCATTTATGCTCTATTTTGTATTAATTTCTTGTAGATTGCATTGATGCCAAGTGTTTGATAGAATGTCTATCCCGGTTAGGGATGGCCATGCCTAGTCCTAGAGTTAGTTTTTGATTTGTAATTCTTGTGGTCATGTAATTTATGAATTCTAAAAGCGTTATTGAGTTTTGGGAAGTGACATGGGCTCTGGGCCTGAAAAGTGGCTCAAATCCTAGAGACACAGGCACAACCCTGGGTATAGAAATCCCTGGGTGCATGCATACCCATGTTGTGAGAACGTGTGGAGCCTTTTGGGTGCATGCTTGTCCATATCAAGCGAGAATCTAGGGATTTAATGGTATAAAAACTCAATTTCACCCAAGCATTGGTTACCTGAGTGTTTGGGATGGTTCCTAGGAGTCCTGTTGCTGATGTGGAAGGTATGTATGGTGCGTTTCCATCAATTCCACTTACTTAAGGTGACTTAGGAGGTCAAATCATATCATAGTAACTTCTCATCACATGTTTACCCTGGTTGGTTGCTTACTTGGGTAGATGTGGGAGGAGGGAATTACATGATCCAATTGTCTCCTTGTGCTTCCTTTCTTTCCTTTGATTGCTTTCTTGAAATCAAAGTGAATGCTAGCATCCTCTAAGAATGGTTTAAGTGTGCAAGAGTGTATGAGAGAATGTGGGTGTGGAAGGAAAGAACAAAAATTGAACTCACGGAAGCTGGAATTGACTAAAATATGAACCAAAAGCTATGAATTATTTCTCTGATGCCATTTTATCACTGATGTCTCATTTTTCTTCATTTTCCCTCTAATTTGTCTTGCATGCAAATTTGTGTCCCTTCACCTTCTTTTTCATCTATTTTCCTTTATTTTCATAATTAAAAGCCAATTATTGCCTCGTTTCCTTTGTCAATGCCTTTTCTAATATCCATAGCCATTAATAAACCACAAATGATGCCCACCATAATGTTTTCCCATTATAATATTTGTCCACCATTCAGCTTGGAATGCATGTCCCATGACCTTGGTCTTATTTTAATTACATGGAAAATCAACCAGGGGCTATTACAAAGCCCTCATCCATGGGGGAACACCATTATTGATGTTCTATAATGCTTATAACTATAAAAACATGTTTCCTGTGGAGATTTATAACATATATTGATGCAACATTTACATTATACCAAACTGTTGAAACCATGAAAACCATATTGCTTATTGCATCTTTTGTAACACAACTCGATGTAGTATTTACAACATACTACTTAATAGAGTTTTATAACATAGCTCATTGCAGTATTTACAATACGCATATGTATATATAAATATAAACCAAAACACATATACCAAACATATATGCTCAATAAACAAAAAATAAAGGAAACAAAGCCTGCATCTGATCATCCATCTCCCATGTAGCTTCATCAAGACCAAAGTTCTTTTAATTCAATTTAACTTGCTCAATTTCTCAGTTCCAGAGCATGATTTGTTTCCACTACAAAATTCACTGAGGTTCTAGATGGAACTCTCACTCTGGTTCCACCTACAATACAAACCAATCAATGACATGATCAACATCCTGGACATATCTCTTAAACAGTGAAACATGGAAAACATCATGGAATTTCACTGTTTGCGGCAGTGCAAGTTGGTAGGCCACTGGTCCAATCCTCTCAAGAGTCTTAAAAGGCCGATAATAATGAGGCGCCAATTGGCACAAGATCCAATCCTCAAGGAGCTCCTCATAGGCTTGATGTGCAAGTACACATGTTGCCCAACCTGAAACTCTTTGAATTCTTTATGTTGATCCACATAACTCTTCTACCTATCCTATGTTTCCTTTATATTCCTTCTAATAACCTAAATTTCATGTTCCATATTAGCCAACATATATAGTCCAATCAACACCTTGTTCACTGGATCACTCCAACTGATAGGAGTATTACAACTTCACCCATAAAGAGACTCAAATGAACTCATCTTCAAGGATTCTTGATACTCGTTGTTATATGAAAAATCTACCAATGGAATATACTCCTCCTAATTCCTCTATTGATGCATGACATGCATCCTCAAATATCCTCAAGAATCCTTTTAACCCTCTTTGCCTATCCATCTATTTACGAATGATAAGTTGTGTTGAAGTCTAAATTTGTCCCCAAGCCTGAAAACAACTACTTCCTAAGCATGGAACTGAACTTGGCATATTTGTCTAATAGAATCTTCTTGGGAACACCATGGAACCTTAATATCTCCCTGATGAAGATACAAGCTACATCACTAGCTGAATTAGTAGACTTCACTGCAATGAAGTGATCTACCTTGCTCAACCTGTCAACCATAACCATGATGGAATCATGCTATTTCAATGTCCTTGGAAATCCTATAATTAATTCCATGGAAATGACCTCCCATTTCCATTTTGGAATCATAATAGGCTACAACAAACCAATTGGATGCTTACACTCTACTTTCACCTGCTGACAATCCTATCACCTTGTAAAAAACTCATCCACCTCTTTCTTCAAGTTTGTCCAATGATTGAAATTCTTAATAGTTGTCAAAGTCTTATAGTATACTAGGTGCTCTGAATATGGCTTGAAATGAAAATCCCTCAATATAAGCTTCTTCTACTCGCTGCTATCTGGCACATAAATGATGTTCTTGAATCTCACCAAGCCATCTGTCGTGAGGTGATACTCCTCATCTTTATCACCTTCACCATTTTGCTGAAATATCTACTTCAGCTGTCGGTACCTCTCATCATGTTTCCCTGCATGCAAGATCCATTCCTGTAAATCTATCCCATATGAACTCATAGCTGAAATGTGAATCACCTATACTCTCCTACTAAGAGAATCTACAACTCTATTCTCCTTGCCCTTAATGTACTTGATCTAAAAGTCAAACTCAATGAGGGTATCCAACCATCTATCTTGCCTAGAATTTAGATTGGGCTGGTCAAATAGATACCTCGGTCCACTATGATCACTCATCAAAATTAACCTCCTACCAAGGATAATGTCTCCACATCTTCAATGCATCAATGATAATTGCCAACTCGATATTATGAGCCACATAGTTCCTCTCATGCTTATTCAAATTCCTTGATTCATAGAATGCTACTTTCTCTTCCTTCATAAGGAATCCACCAAGTCCTTCCTTGAAAGTGTAACAACACAAAGTAAACTAACATTAATGTCTTAATGAAACAATAGTTACAGTCTGCTAAATGATCACAAGATTTTGGGAGGAGAGTCGTCCCCAAAATCTTGTGATCATTTAGCAGACTGTAAGTATTGTTTCATTAAGACATTAATGTTAGTTTACTTTGTGCTGTTACAGAAAGCATCTATACATACCATGAACTCCTTATCTAGATCTACAATCTTCAAGAATATATCATTTGTAAGTAAATGCTTCAACTTCTCAAAACTAGTTGCACACTCCTTACTCCATTCAAACTTCTTTCCTTTCCTCTACAAAGATGTAATAGGGTATGAAATATTTAAGAAGTTCTTGATGAATCACTTTTAATAACCTGCTAGTCCCATGAATGATCTCACCTCATGCACATTCCTAGTATTTGGCCACTCAATGATAGCTTTAATATTTTTCAGGTCTGCTCTTATCCCTTCCTTGGAAACGACATGTGCCAAGTAGTGAATTTGTGACTGAAAGAAGCTTCACTTATTGAGCTTGGAATACAACTAATGTTGTCTAAAAAACCTCAAAATTGCTTCCAGGTGCTCTAAATTCTCTTCCTCGTTCTTGCAGTATATCAATATATCATTAATAAACACTATCATAAACTTATCCAGGTAAGGATGCAACACACTATTCATCAAACACATAAAGGTGGTTGAGCATTAGTAAGACCAAAAGGAACCGCCACAAACTAATAATTTCCATACCTTGTACGAAATGTGTTATTGTAGATGTCTTCTTCTTTCATGTGCACCTGATGATGTCCTGATCTCAAATCAATCTTTGAAAACATTACTGCTCCCTTCAATTGATCAAACAAATCATCAATTCATAGCAATGGATACACTTTCTTGATGGTAACTTTGTTCAACTTCTTGTATGAGAGTACCATCCTTCTTCCTTATGAACAACATTGGTGCACCCTAAGGAGATATACTTTTCCTTATGTATCCCTTATCAAGAATTTCTTTAAGCTACAACTTCAATTCTACTAACTCTATAGTGTTCATCTTGTAAGGTGCCTTAGATGTTGGTGCTACTCCTCGTATCAACTTAATAGAGAAATCCACTTCCCTATGAGGTGGAAACTCTAGAATATCTACAGGAAACACATCTTGAAACTATTGCAAAATAGGATACTTCTTCAGAACTTCATCATCCTCAACATCCTCCCCTTTATCACTAGAAATATTCACTACAAATAATAAGCATCCTTTTTTGTGGCTATACTTTTCTTGCATAAATGTAACCATTCTCATTGATGTAGGATTCTTCTATCCCTACAAAATTCTCCTTTCCTAGTCATCATCTAGGCACTTAATAGCCTTGTCTTAGTAGTCTACCTTGATATTAAGAATGAGTAAACCAGTCCATGCCCAAAAGCATACTATATGAACCTAAAGGAAGCAAATTTATATGTGTTGATGTAGGCATACCATTCATCTCAAATGAAAAATATCTCACCCAATGATGAAATCTTATATTTGACCCTATAGCTAGCTGCACCAACCAAGATTTTGCATGCACTTATTTATTCAAGAAAAACTTATGCACCAAGTCAGGACTAATATAACTATAATTATATCTAGGATTAATCAAAATGGAAATAATTTGATCACAGAGCTTACCTTCCATCCCGATAATGGATGCTTGATGATCATCCTGTATGATATCCACCACTGTATCAATGCAAGGAATACTCTGACTAAAATTTCCAAATATTTGTGCCTCCTAAGCATTGTAAATATGAGGTTTGCCACACTAGTGCAATGGTAACTCACTCCTACAATGCTCTCCACCACAAGTCCAACACCCCAAAGGCTTTCTATTGTATCCGTTATTATACTCCTCAGTGATCTGGAATTTATCTAGGACAAAGTATTAAAGGTATTACAAACTCATGCATGGATGTGCCTATGTTACTTTATGCAATGGATCGTTAAGATTACAAAATATATAGACACTAAGGTAGTTAAGGAAAACATAATAGGAAAACATGTAAGATAACAACTTTAATAAGGAGTTCACCCAATGCTCCTGGGCTACATCTCCCAGTCCAGCTCTCAGTGGTGGCCTCTCTATTATGTTTTAAGCAGGGGTTTTACAATAGTGAGCTCAATTCGAGTCTCACTAAATAGATGAAAGTCAGTAGGAATGGAGTGCATAGACTCTCCTTATTGAAATTCGACCTCTGATGGTCACAGTAGTATGACAGGCCTATGTCAAGGAGTTTTCTTGAACCTCTCAAGTCTTTTGTGGAGTACACAGACTCTCTGACTCTTTCTGGCTCTGTCTAGCTCGATGATGCCTTCACGTCAACTCAACTTCTACTCTCTATTTTTTGCTCTTAGTTATCTGCCTTCTTGTGTTTTTATGCTTCTGTCAGGTCATGGCTTTAAATCCAGTCTATTCTTTTTGACTGTTTGTTTCCGCTTCCCAACTTTCTAGTTTCCTTACCTTTGTTCGTTCGAATTCCTCTGCTTTACGTCATCATCACTTGGTAACGCCTCGCAGGGAGGTGGCCACCTATTTCCTAACGAATTGGGCATCATATTCCTTGGATCATTTTTGAATGGCCATTAATTATGTTTGCTTCAAGATCACCCGCGAAACATGAATCATTTTCTAACTCATCTTCCATGTCATACTTCAAATCCCTTGTCATCTTGCTTTTTGACTTGTCAAATCCGGTCAGTCATCGAGACGCATCTTCACTGTTGATCTGGGCCCCTCAGATCCTACGGTCATCCTTCATATCGGGCAGACAAGTTGCACGATGTTTACCTATCCGATGCAAGTGATTTTTTCTCTCATCTGTTGGATGCGTGTCGCTTGATGTGTGGCATTAGGTGGGATTCAATCAAAACTACTTACCGCCTCAAGGCCTTCCGATATCCTACTAGTTTGTGGAATCCTGCGTTACAGAACTCAATGCATTGCTTTTCTGAATTTTATAGCGTTTTCATGTCTGGGTGCTTCGGGACTTTCCTTCACTAATGGGGACACCCTATGATACGTGATTAGCACTTTAGCGCTAATCACGTATCAAAAATCACCCCCATTTCTTGATTTGGCCTCCAGTTTTGCCAGTTTGTGCCAACGCACGTTACCATGGGCCAACGGTCTGCGTGCTTGACCAAGGGTCCTTCTTGCTCCGCTTTGGCCACAACTGCAACTATTACGAAGATTCTTTCTAATAGCTTTGATTTTTCTAAGACTTGAATCTTTTGGCATAACTTGAAACAGTCATGAAAACTTAGAGAGTGTTTAGGATCCAATTCGAATCACGGCCTTCCCACTGAAAAAGCTTTTGGACCACCAAAAGTTGGTTTTCTTTTAAGGATCAATTAAGTGAGGGTATTGCTTCCTTGCTTACTCAATTTCTATCCATTTCGCACTACTTGGATTTGAACCTTTGAGTCCAATCCTGAGGTGTTCAACATCCCCTCTGCGCGTAGTTCTTACCTTATTATCCAGAAATATATCTTCCTGCAATTCATTAAGATATTCAGGCAACAGATCATCAATAGAAGGCAATTGACTCTACTCTTCAGGATCTTCGATTAATGAATGTTCAAATAGTCTCAATCTGTCTACATTAACAACTGAGTATATGTGCATGTAAGCTGGTAGATCTAGGTGAAAAGCATTCTCACCAATTTTCTCAAGTATCTTGAAAGTTCCATACTTTATTAGCTTCAACTTCTTACCTTCACATTGCATTCCATCTTTGCTGATATACAGCCAGACTTGATCGCCAACTTGGAAACTATGCTCCATCCAATGCTTGTCATGCCTTGCCTTATACTTGGCTTGGATCTTTTCCAGGTGTTCCTATACTACCTAGTGAATCTCTTGGATTTGTTCAATGAACTTGGTTGCCTTGTCCACATCATTGTGTCCATCAACTGCTATGTTTTTACCAAAGACAAAATCCAAGGGAGACCTTGGTGTGAAACCAAAATAGGTCTCGAAAGGAGATCTCTATGTACAAGAATGTTTAGCTCAATTGTAAGCATGTTTCACATAACATAAATGTTTATCTCAAAGTTTGGGGTGCTTGCTACAATAGCTCCTGAGAAACTAGATCATTGCCTTGTTCACCACTTTTGTTTGGCCATCTGTTTGCGGATTAAAATCTATGCTCTTCTTCAGCCTAGTGTCCATCAATTCCCACAAACTTGACCAAAATTTCCCAACAAATCGTGTATCTTGATCAGATATTATGGAAGTGGGTAATCCAAAATGAACCCATACATGCTAAAAGAACAACTTTGCAGTTTATTTAGTTGTAATCTGTTTGTTACAATGTATTAAAATACACATTTTTCTGAACCTATCCACAACAACATATAAATAGTATTGACATTTCCTAGATTTAGGCAGTCCTCCAACAAAGTCCATGGAAACACTTTCCCAAGGATGAGAAGGAACTGGTAGTGAAGTGTACAAGCCTAGTTTTCTATTGTTGGGCTTGCTTTTAGCACACATGGCACAACCTCTTACATATCTAGAAACCATCTCATTCATTTTTGGCCAATAACAAAATCTTTGCAGCTGTGCAACTATTTTACTTATACCAAAGTGACCTAATATTAGAGAAGTGTGTGCTTCTCGAATTATCTTTACTCTTTCAGTTTGTGGAATGCATAGCTTCTCAAAATGATACAAGAGTTGGTCATTAACATGATAATCCACTTCTTCTACTCATTTTCCTTGACTTAAAGTTGCATATACATCTTTAGAATCTATATCTTGAGTATATTGTTCAATGTAGATTTCATGCAATATTGAATTATGCTTAAGTATAATAGATGCATTTATAATTGGTCTAGACAACATATCTGCAACTTTATTGTGTATGCCCTTTTTATATATGATGACTAAATGAAATTGTTGTAGAAAACCCATCCATCTATAGTGTCTTGATTGTTGCAACTTATTTTGGGAGTGTAGATATTGAAGTGGTTGATGATTAGTATGTATAACTGTCTCTTTGCCCATTAAGTAATGTTTCCACTTTTTCACACTCTTTGCTAATGCATACAATTCTTTATCATATGTGGGATAGTTAACTACTGTAGAATTAAATGTCTTAGAATGACAACATATGGGTTTACCATGCTGCATCAACACTGCTCCCATGGCATAGTCACTGGCATATGTTTCAATCTCAAATGGTCTTTGAAGTTCAGGCAGTGCTAGTACTGGTGTTGTACTAATCCTTTATTTCAAGATGTCGAAGGCTTTCTGCTATTTTCTTCCCACTGAGGCACCTTGATCAATCCTGTTAAAGCATGTAAGGGAGCTAGAATTAAGAAAAAATTAGAAATAAACTTTCTCCAATATTGTGTTGCTCCTAAGAAGCTTCTAACTTCTGTAGTAGATTTGGGTTTAGGCCAGTTTATAATGATTGCAATCTTAGAGGGATCTATCTTCAATTCACCACTCCCTACTATATGTCCTAAATAATTCAAATATGTTTTTCCAAATTCACATTTTGAGAGTTTAACACAAATTTTTTCTCTTTTCAAAACATCTAGAGTTTGCTTAACACGATTTAAATGTTCTTCCCACGTTTTCCTGAATATAAGAATGTCATCTAGATATGTAATAAAAAAATCATCAAGAAAAGGTCTAAGTACATCATTCATTACTCTAATGAAAGTAGCAAGAGAATTAATTAAGCCAAAAGGCATAACCAGCCACTCATACAATCCTTGCTTTGTTTTGAAAGTAGTCTTCCATGCATCTTGCTCTGCAACTCTGACCTGATGATAGCCAGTATGCAAGTCTAACTTGGAAAAATAAACAACTTCTTTCAACTGATCTAATAGATTGCCTATGCAAGGAAGGGGATTGGTGGGCTCCAGTATTGTAGCAATGATGCTGCACCTCCTGGGACTCCCCTCTTTACTTTTATCAAACCGGTTGTTCGTAACAAACTTGGAAGCGACGGTGCTATATGCACAAGTACTAGCTCTTGCCGCAGGCTGTCACTTGATCAACTGGCACAAGTACACTAGGAGCTTAAGCCAACTTCTATGAGCTCTTAGAAGAATATTTTAACTGTGATGGATGAAATCTATCTCAAAGGAGGCTAGTCTACTTGCAGAAAGAAGCTGAAAACTGAAAAGAAATGCAAACCCTAGCAAACCTTAGTTTTACTGACTAACCCTACTGGTGCAATAAAAGAGTTGAAAGTGGTGGGAATGGGTGCCATTGACTCCTAGAAAGGTAAAATGCATGTGACTAAGTTACTTCTGAAGTAAAATTGGAAAAAGGATATTTTTGTATTTTTGAGTAATTTTGCAGAATTATTATGCATGTGCTTTAGCAATTTTTGACTGTGCAAAGGTTGATTGGCAAAAGGAAATGGAGTAGGTGCTTGCAGGAGGTTAGGAAGGTGAGAAGAGGGCCTAAGGGGTCCCTAACACCATTCTAGAGAGTTTCACAGTGATCAGATCTTGAAAAATTGCTCACGTGAACTTCTACAGGAAGTCTGCAGGGGTTCTACAAGATGTTCTACAAGAAGAGCTGAAAGAGGATTTTGGAGGGTCAATGGTGAAAAAAATGGTGGGAAAGTGGAAATGGAGGTTGGATGACGATGTGAAGGGGTCTAGGACCTGTAAATGAAGCTAAGGAGTGATGAAGGTGGTTGGATTTGTTCAAGGATGGAGGGAGCAATGCTGCACAAGAATGTAGAAATTAGGGAAAATTGGAAAAGTGTGGCAAATGAAGGGAAGGAATCTTGGATTAGTGGTTGGATTAGGTTGTATGGTGGAGGAAGGCTAGGCAAGGAGGTATTACAGGTGTTCTGCACACTATTTTCCAAAACTGATTGAAAAAAGACTAGGAAAACTAGAGATCTAGCTATTTTGACCTAATCTGACCTAAAAACCAAAAACATGATGAACATAAGTTTATACACAGGAAATCATGCAATATAAATATGGAAACTAAGCAAGAACAGATCTTATACATGCAAGTACAACTGGTATCAACTTTTCCAACTAAAAATCTAACATTAGCAATTGCATGGAAAGGCAAAAACAATGTTTTTGTGGTAGCAAGTATGCCTTGGTCTTAGCTCATGGTCCCAAGGAGGGAGAGATGCGGTCAAGGACTGCTTGATGGCCTTTTTTGATATATTTTTTGTCACCAAATTGTCAAATCAACGTGAATCATAGAACTATCTTAATCATAAAGAACAACCTAAGTAACAAAGCAAGATTTTAACCTAAATAACAGAAATTATTCTATGAATGCAGAAAACACACATAAAAGTACACAAAGGAGGTACTGGCACTTGGATTGGGCCCAAATCCAAGAGCTACAACCTCCTAAGAAAGCTCAGAGATGGTACAAAGTGAAATTTATCTCCATTACTCAAAAAATAATCATGTCACAAAAATGTTTACAGCAGAAAGCTCGAAGATGAACTGAAATGCAGAGCTGCACTAAAGTGCGAAAAACAACTATTTAATGGCTAAACTACCAAGGCTTGAAGCATTCCTACTTATGCACCACGAGGACTCCCAACATCCCTCCTTAAATTTAGGAGCTTGGCTACTCAAAACTGCAGTTAATCAACCACTTCACAAAATCGGCTCGGCTGCCCCTTGAAATCATCTTTGGTGGGCTGTTGAACTCCGAGCTGATGGTGGAGAACTCAAGGAAGGGGTCATTTAATGCTGGAGACACCCTTCCTATGAATCGTTAGCCTTGTTCCTTCGTATTTGGTTGTCAACTTGCTCATAAATGCTTGACCTTGGTCCAGAAGATGTCCAAAAATCTGCAATAAGCATGTATTAGAATTTGTGGTCAAGTGACTATTCTCATTCATTCAATTAACATAAATATATTCAAAAGCATGCATAGAACTATGAAGAATGGTGTATTTAATCGAGAATAATAGGCAAAAGCCCAATAAGTTACCGATTTTTGGAGCTCATCATCACCCCCCTGTTGAATGTGTTGCTCATCCTCTAAGCAACTAATCCATCTCATCATATTTGATTGCTTTGACTGCCTCTCTGACATCCCAGGCTTCTGAGGTGATGTCCTCTTCTCGGTCATGAAATCTTGCTTTTCTCTCTACGTCCTCCCACTGCCCGTGTTCTTCTTCTTCTTTGACCCCTTACAACAGTCAAAAAAGTAATGGAGGATTGAACTTTAGGCCAATCTAGCTGGCCTTCAGATTTTTCATTGACTGTTTGTAGAGGGGTACTCTGGCCAAAGCCTCCCGCATCCTTGTCGGGGAGTGGTACTCTCTTATTTTCAGACTGTGGGACAATGTGTTCCATCTCCTAGTGCAAGCATGGATGCAGTTATCACCCAATAGTCTCTCCATGTCCTCAAAGTGAGCAATGGCCTAAGCTTGTCTTTCAGTGTAGTTTGGGAGAACCTGAGGGTTGTTGGCCAGGTGTTGATGAGCATATACTAAAGCCGAGGGATCTTCTGGTTTTTCTTTGATCATGAGTGGCTCACTCAACTCCTTGTCCACAACTTCCCAGATTTCTACAGCCCTCTTTTCCTCATGGTTTAACCAAGATGCCATGGCCATTAGTTGCACATCCTCCAATGCTACATTGGGGTCCCATAGGTTCATGTTTGGAAGTGCCAAGTTGTGTAAATAGAATTCTTCTAGCTTGGCCTTATCTTCAACTGAGCTACTGTCACACAAATACATGAACTGATTGTGGTTCTGGAATGGAATGGTGCCCCTTTGGGCCAGTGTATTAATTTGAAATTGCAACCATTGATCCTCAAGATATAATGCATATGACTTTGCAAGTTGCCTACAATGTAAGGCTTCTACTACCTAACTAGCCATGTAGGTCATTTAGGCTTCTTTCTCTTGCACCTGTAATTTCAAAGCTTGTATTTCTTCGGCTACTTGTGACTGCTTTTCCTGTAGCAGTTTTATTAGCATCTCAACATCAGTTGGTAGCTTTTCTTCTCCTTGCTGTTCATCGGTTGTTTCCATGTTTGCTGGAGGTCTTTCTTGCTGCTGATGCTCTCCCATAATGGACGACCTATCTTCCTTATGACCTTGTTGTAGCTACAACTTCTTCCTCAGCAACTCATTCTCTTCCTGTAATTTGGCTCTCTAATTGCTTTCCATGTGCCTCACCATGGCCAACTCTTTCCTTGATTCCTATAGCTGTTCCTCTAGGTGGCCTATGTCTGCAACACCCTTGGATTTGGCAATCCTCATCCAAGTGTGAGTCCTAACCCACTCTTGTTCCAATGCAAACGAGAGTGGTACATCAAATTTCTGTGGGGTGATCTTCCCACCTTCTAATAGGTTGTAATATGAGCCCAAGCTAGGCTGAGGGCTTGGCTGCAGTATTTCTTCAGTCTTTTCTTCTCCCTGTGGTTGTTTGGCTACCTTCTCCTCCAATTTCTCGGTTTCTTTTAACTTCGCTAGAGTTTCCTATAGAGACGTTTCAGCTTCCTGTAGAGTTGTTTTTGAGTCCATCATTCTAATTCTTTCTCTCCAGGTGGAGGTTTTTGGGCTTCCTCTTTCATAGGTGATAGATATATTTGAAGGATACTCTTCTTTTGGTTTAGCGGTTGTGTTCTCAATGACAATTGGTTCCTTTGATTGTGGCTGGGGTTTTCCCACTTTGATCCGTGTGCTCCTTCTAGCTTTAAAGTACATGGAGGTTTGCCTCTTTCTCTTTCCTTTTTGTTTTGTAGGTGTGCTTAATGTAGCAAGAACAGTTGCTGCCTCCCTTACCAATGTTTCTGGGGATTTCTCTTATTGCTGGTCTTTTTCTTCGCTTCCTGTAGAAATCTCTATGTCTACTATTTTTGTCTGTGTGACTGATATCTCAGGGTGTGATGGTTCCTTCTCTTTCTGGGTGCCTGCCTTAGCTATGGCAGCCTTCATTTGGGCCTTTTTGGCCTTTTCCTTTCTACTTTGTATCCTCTTTTCCCTTGTTGTTTTTGATGTTGTTTCTTCCTCTATTCTAGGCTCAGCAGTCTTGCTAATTCCTTTCTTTTCTTCATGTGCTTCCTCTTTTCTTCCTTCTGCTTGGATGCCTTGTGTGCCCTCATCATTGCTTTTCTCTATTTCTTCAGTTTGCTCCCCCTCCTCACTACTGGATGGAGTGATGTTTTCATCCAAACTTCTAATGTTATCATTTCTGGACATGTTTATGAAGATTTCCCAAGATATGGGGATAGTGTATGTGTGTAAAGCATCTTCCACCAACGGTTTGATGAGACCATGGTGGGCCAACTGGTCTGGGTCCCTTCATTTAGCTTTGTACCACATTCAATTAGGGACTAAAGAAGGAAATATGGGATGCTTAGTTTCTTGGCTGGAGGCAAGTCAATCCCATGCCTTAATTCACATAACAACCTGAAATGGTATCCATAGATGATGCTAAACCTCTCTTCACATGTGATGTACTTCATAATTTGATAACTAACTTCACTCCAGAGAGGGGGAAGGCTTGTCCTTCTAACTCCATTTTTGTCCTCTACAGGATGCTCCTTGGGTAGAAAAAATGTTTTCTTAGCAATCTAGCCCAATTATCTCTCTTCCTTGCTCCAAGGGAGCCCCAATGGTAGACCAATAATTCTACTGATGAGCTCAGGGGTGAGTTCTAGGGTCAAACCCCTAAAACTAACTATGGCATGTGTCTTTGAATGTGGTCTCAGGGATATTAAAAACTCTTCGGTATCTCCTCATCATGACCTTGAATTTGTCAAAGAAGGATATCCAATTTGCTCGGGTGAAAAGGTCCACCACCACAAGGTGCTCGTACAACTTGCTGGAGTTTGAGGGCTCTTTCCTTATGAATCCCCCTGGCATGGTGTTGAGTGTTCTTCTTATGTATTAATCAGAAAAGAAAATGCTCAGGAAAACAATAGTCAATCACTGAAACAGAGGATAGCTGAATTTGGTGTCTCTTGAACCCAGGAAGGAGTTTCTCTTGTGTTCCTTACAATACCAGATAGCAATAATTCTCTTTTTTTTTGTCACCAAGAATTCAACTGTCTGTCTATTGAAAGGAGAATTTTGTTTTTGCAGAACAAAGCATAAGGACACAGATTATCTTCTCAGCACATAGATAGATATGTAAATTTAGTTTTTCATACACACAGGGTAGCCTCTACTGCAACATGTATCTTCCTTACAGGAGAATTTTAAAAATGATGAGGAGATTTCAGAGTGTAGAGAAAGAACTTAGGTAAATACAGTGAAATATGCAGGAAATCATTCACGGTTTTTTCAATACACAGGGAGAATTTTATTTTTCAAATTGATGTCATTCAATTCACCACCTTGCACAAACAAATCATGCACAGAGAAGTTCTCTCGGGCCTACCTCATTTGGAGATTGAAATTCAATGAAACTCTGGGTTTCCCTTCTGTCGAGCGGTTCTCTGACTTTCCTGTAGAACCCTTCCTATAGAAGGCTTCCGGTTCCTATAGAATGGAATTGCACTTTCGATAGAGCCTGATAAGTGGGAGATTTTTGAAAATAGGCCGAAAAACTGGTGGAGGATGACTCGTTAATTGTTTTTGGAAGAGGTGGATATGTACTCCAGTCGAGAACGTCGTGAATGCAAAATGAACAGAGGGTGGTGCATGTTTCGACTAAGCGTCTTTTAACTGCGGCGTGATTTGTGGTGATGGGATGAGGTGGCCGAACCAAACCATTGATCCGACGTCACAACCATAATTTTTCTACATGTTTCTAACCGCCATTACCTCCGCTCTCCTATTATCCGCCACCATCACTACTAGTCCCGACGATTTCTCTTTGAATGGACACTCCACACGTGTTGGCTGCACATCTAATCGACAATTTTCAATGTAACAGGGCTCATTTGGATTTCATGATGATATGTAACTGGCCGAGGGTGGCCAGTTGACTGGCCACCGATTTCACCCAATCCGAACCATTCCCATAGTCATGCAACTTTTAAAATATGATTTATGCAATTGAAGAACGATTTTAACACTTACCTGCATGGTCGCGGTCATGTTATGCAAATTTTAGGTTCTGGAACCCATTCTTTCATTTTTTTTTTTTTGCATGCTTGGCCTTTGTTACTACTGATGTTCTTATGTTCAAGAAGAGTTCCATGCATGTCTCTTTTGACATACTTTGTTGTCCTTGTCTTTGGAGTATGTCTTTCAGCGGGATCAGCTACTACAGGATTCCTGCAGGATGTCCTGTAGTTGCTTCTCCTCCTGGAATGCAAGCTAGAATGAGTAGGGCTATACCACTGACGAGGGTCTCCGTTGATGAGGAATCTAGATGGAGGGTAATAGGTATGGTGAGTGAAAAACTGCTGCTTGATTTGTCATTAAGGATTTTTTGTTGGTAGTATGAAGAAAATATGATTTCTCTGTGTGACTGTGCAGGAACATAAAAATATCAGTGCAATGGAGGTGTATGGTGATGGAAAAAGGTGACATATGGTGATGGATGGAAGCAGGGATGTTTACAGGCCTCATGGATAGATTCCAAACCTTTGGGTCCTCCTCGGAGATTGATCTTGGCTTGTTTGTATGCTCTACAGGATCTTCCTGTAGAAGACACAAAACTTCCTGTAGAAGGTGAAATCGCAGTCCGAATGAGACCAAATCTTAGGAAAGGATAGTGGTCCTGGAGGAATGGATTGTGAGGGATGCTTGTAGCCTAGTGCTGACCTCTGTCTTTGTTTTGTGCGATACTCCTAACTTGCAATGTCCTTCCTGCAACCTGCAATTATTCAACAGAAATTAGGTTTATTTTTCTTTTTCTCTTTTCTTCTTTTATTTATTTATTTAATTTTTTTCTTTGAGATAGCCAGGGCACCTCTAGAAGGTTT
>APFE031738412.1:243821-258985 GCA_000404065.3 Pinus taeda | reverse complement strand
CAAGGTGTGGGGGGAGTGGAGGCAGGGGCCTGCTCCACTACTAATACTAATTTATCCAGAGTTTCAATGAACTCCTGCTTAGAAAGGGGCTTCCTATATATTTTCAGTCGATTCCCATTAACGAGCATGGGGATGGCTTCTTCATCAATGGTCTTGATAAGGACTGAACCATTGTCATTGCATCTCTCCACTGTATATGCTCCCAACCATCTTGTCCTAGCTTCCCTTTGAAATCCTTGTATCTTGAATCATATAACAATGCCCAATCTCCTAGCTGAAATTGCTTTTCTTTAAGGTACTGATCATGCCATACTTCCTTTGAAGTTGGGCCACCTTTGACTGGAGAAGGGCCTACATTCTCTATTCATCTAGTCCATTCAACTGAAGTAATCTTTCTAGTTGTGCATGGCTGAGATCTAGGTCTAGCTGAGCTGCCAACCTCAATGTGTTATATTCAAATTCTATGGATAACAAATCCTTCTTCTTGTAGACTAGCTCATAAGGTGTGAAACCTGTTGTAGTTTTCCAAGCAGTGTTGTAGGCCCAGGTGGCCTCAACCAAGCAATCTGCCCAATATTTTCTGTTTTTGCTCACCACTTTAGTCAAAATCTCTTCCAAAGCTCTGTTAGTGACTTCCACTTGTCCATTTGCTTACAGATGATAAGGGGTGGAAGTTATGTGCTTAATCTTGTGATGAGCGAGCAAGTCTTCAATCAAGTTAGAAGTAAGTTGACTTCCTTGATCTATGACTAACTCTCTTGGGTAGCCAAACTTGTAGAAGATATTCTCCCTCAAAAACTCAACCACTTTTTCTTCTGTTGCTGCCTTGATTGCCTTTGTTTCTACCCATTTTGTCAGGTAGTCCGTGCACACAATGATGTAAGACTTTTGGTTTGAAGGAGGGTTCATAGGACCCACAAAGTCCATGCCCCACTTCTCAAATGGCTCAAAATTCACTTGAGGTTGGAGAGGCATTTCATCCCTGGGAGTCGGCTTCCCCATCCTTTGACATCGGTCACATCGACTGATGTATCTCTTGACATTTTGATGAAGAGTGAGCCAATAGTAGCATGCCTATAGAATATTGAAAGCGGTTCTTTTTGCTACAAAGTGGTTTCCACAGGGCCCATCAAGATAGGTGAGGAGGATGTCAAAAAATTCCTCCTCCCTGACACAGTGCCTCAAAATCTGATCCAGGCCAAGTTTGAATAGTTTACCCCCAATCTAAGTGAATGGGGTGCTTTTCCTCACAATCTTGCTCTTCTCTTTTGAGGATAGGTGTGGCGGGAATTGTGCCAAAACCAAGTAATTTGCTATATCAGAAAACCATGGAGAGAGTACTGAAATAGCAAATAGGTGTTCATCTGGCATTTGATCGTCCACCACCCCTTCTTCACCTGCAGACAAATCTAGTCTAGACAGAAAATCAACAACAACATTTTCCTTACTGGGCTTATCAACAATGGTCAAATAAAATTGCTGCAATAAAAGTAACCATCTAATGATACGCGCATTTACATAAGGTTTATTCATTAAATATCTAATTGCAGCATGATCAATGTGTACAAATGTTTGATAACCAGTGATGTAGTGTCTGAACTTGATTAGGGAATGGACTACAGCTAGGAGCTCTTTCTCGGTCACGGTATAGTTTAACTCTGCCTTGGATAGGTTTTTACTGACAAAATATATGGCATAAGGTAGCTTCTCTTCAACTTGTCTAAGGCTGCTCCTATGGCTTTGTTTGAGGCATCTGTGTGAATGTGGAAAGGTAGGGCCCAGTTTGGACCTCTCAAGATTGGCGTAGTTACCAGCTTACCTTTCAATGCATCCAGAGCCTCTAAACAGTTGTCAGTCCATATGAACTCAACATCCTTCCCCAAAAGACCAAATAATGGAGAGGCTAGCTTGCTGAAATCTTTAATGAATCTTCTATAGTATCCTGCTAAGCCTAGGAAACTCCAAACATCTCTTACCTTCTGAGGAGGTGGAACCCTTTGGATGATAGCAATCTTGTTGGGATCCACCTGTAATCCTCGTTGAGAAATTGTATGACCTAGCATGGTCCCTTCAGTCATAAGAAATTCACATTTTTTTGGATTGAGGGACAAGTTCATTTCAATACACTTGGTTAAAACTTTTCCTAGATTAATCAATGTTTCTTGGAAGTTGGACCAATAAAGAGTAAAGTCACCCATATAGATTTCCACCGAATCATGAACTAGTTCAGCAAAGATGCTCAGTACTTCCCTCTGGAAAGTGGCAGGAGCATTGCATAACCCAAAGGGAAGGACCCAGTAGGAAAGGGTACCCCATGTACAAGTGAAAGTGATCTTATATTGGTCTTTTGGGCTGATTTAGATTTGATTATACCTGCTGAACCCATCTAGGAAGGAGAAGAACTTCTTCCTTGCCAGCCCATCTAACACTTGATCTATGAAAGGTAAAGGGAAATGGTCCTTCTTGATGGCTTTGTTAAGTTCTCAATAATCGACACAAATTCTCCACTTCCTGTTTTTCTTGGGCACAAGCACCAGAGGAGAAACCCACTTGTTGTCAAAGATGGGGTAGATGAATCCTGCATCCATCAACTTTTGTAGTTCTTCTTTGACAATGTATTTAATGGCTGGATTCATTCTCCTCTGAGGCTACCTGACTGGTTTACAATCCTCTTTAAAGTAAATGTCACGGGTATAGACCGAAGGGTGGACTCCTTTCATATCCTTATAGCTCCAAGTAAAAGCATTCAAATGGCGGTTCAATAAGCTACACACCTCCTTCTCCTAAGAGGGGGATAGGGATGATTTGATATTCAAGGTTCTTTTAGGGCCAAATTCCACATTCTTAACTCGGGGGGAGGTCAGATCAGCCACACAAAGATCCACTAAAGCACTGGCTTGGGTGTCTTCTACCAACTCTTCTAATGGTAGCGCATTGGGAGGTGGATTCTGAATCAAATTCTCAATAAGGTCATCCTCGGTTTGATGACCTCTCCTGGTGGCTTCCACTGTACACACTGGAGCAGAGTAGACTTCATTCTCATCCTCTTCCTCCAACTAGAGAGGTAAGTCATGTTCTAGCAAAGGTTGGGTTGGAGGATATAGGATGAGTTGTTTGGACATAGACCCATTCTTGATGATCATGCTCCCAACTCAACAACTGATGTAAGCATATGTGGTAGCTAACTGAGGCCTTCCCAGAATGAGGGGGTATCCAGTGAGTTTTTCCTTTGGCTGAAGGACCAAGAAGTCTGTAGGGTACTCCCAAGAATCAATAGAGACCATGACATCCCTTCGGGGGTCATGGTGTAGTGGTATGCTAACTGCAGTACTGTCGAGGCCTTTCTTATGGAACTCTGAAGGTTGAGTTTGAACATAGTGTCCCTAGTCATCACATTAATGGCAGCCCCTAGATCAATCAGGGTGTGGGGAATTATGGTGCCATTGATGTGGACATAAGCTATAAGACTCCCAAGGTCCAGATATTTCAGACATATTACTTGTCCCAACATTAGGTCAGACAGTTGTCCTATGACATTGATAGTTGGGGCATCTCTCTTGCGCTTGACTGGGTGCCTGAAACACATTTTTTTAATCAATTTGTTGTAGATTGGTACATCTTTTATGGCCTGGAGAAGTGGTATTTTCAAACATAAATGTTTAATCTTGCCCAAAAGTTCAGTCTCTTCTAGGTTTGGTTGCGTGGTTCCAGTTAGTCTCTTAGGAAAGGGTGGAATGGTTGTGGGTTCACTTTCCTGTTTCTCTTCATCATCCTCCTTAGGAGGAGGTTGGCTATCTGGGAGAACCTTCCCAGATTGTAGGTTGATCTCTTGAATCTCAATAGCATAGGTAGGGAAAGTTGTCTCTCTAGTATATACCTACTGGGCCTATTTGTTATTGGGGTTCGCGTTCGTTTGGGCAGGCATCTGGGGTTGTCTCAGAGGAGCAGGAGTTAATGGTCGTGGTTGATCAGGTGGTGGATGCAAAATGGTGGGAAGAGAGTTGTATTTGGGCCTCCACCCCTATTGAGGTGCATTCCACTGAGGTTGGGACTAAACATGAGAATGAAACGAATGAGCAACAGGTTGGGTATGGTATTGAGATTGATATGACCAAGGAGGGGGTGTGGACCAAGAAGGATGAGCAGGGGGATCCCAAGAAGGTATTTGAGTGGATTGGTTGGGGTTGTAATAAGTCTAGGATGTCCCTTGCATCCCCTGCTGGTAAGGTCTGGATCCATGTGACCTCTTTTGGTTTAGGAAGTAGAGCAGTTCAGTGGCTCCTTCAGCACATTAGTACATAGCTTTAAGTCCGGGTAGGGTTGGGCACTGGTTTATGGGGTGGTCTTCCTCACAAACGAAACATACCTCTACTAAGTGCAATGAACACTCATTCCGAGGATGTTTCCTTGTACATCTGGGACAAAAGATGGCCAAAGCCTTCTCAGCTTCCTCTTTCTTCTATTGGATTCAGAAAGTATCCAATTGCATGGAAATGGTCTGTATCATCTCACTTTTAAGGTCTTCCATCTGATTTGAAAACTCATGTTTAGAGAAGGTGGCGTTGGCTGAAAGTTGATTCCCCCTACCTCTTTTTTGCGCTGCCCTAGAATGATTTCTAAACACAGTTTTCATGTCATCATAAGGTAGTTGGTAGATGTCTCCTCCAACCAGCAAATGGAGGGTATCTAGAAGGTCTTCAGGGATTCCTCGGAGTAGAACCAGCTTCAGAGATTTTGGATCAAGTGTGCACTTGGCCCTTTTATAACTGAGTTGGAACCTTTCTTCATAATCTTCTAAATATTCATTGCTTCCCATGGTCATCCGAAAGATTTCTCCCTTCATTTCCTTTGACCTACAATAATCTTGGTATTTGTTGTTAAAGGCTTCCTGCATCTAATCCTAAGTTGTGATATTGTTTCCAAGTACCCCCATGAACCAGCACAGTGCTGCATCCTTGAGGGTAGAGGGAAAGAGTTTCAATTTTTTCTTGTCTTTTGCATAGTCGTAGGTTCGACAAAGGACAACAAACTCAAACAAGAAGGTATCAGGGCCTTCAGTGGTCAATCCATGGAAGTGAGGTAAGGTTGAGGGACTTATGTTTTTCATTTTTGTGTCCCCATTGGTCTCTCGAATGGGAAAGGAACCTTCTATTCTCTCCTAATCTCCTATGTCGTTCCTGTGTTCGGCCATGGTCTCAGGAGGAATGTTTTCTTGCTCTTCTTGTGTTAGAGGATCTTCGTGTATCTCTGGAGGTTCACTGCCACTGAAGAAGAGAGAAGGGTGACTCAGTGATGTGGTGGGGGTGTTGGGTAAGAATTTTCCTAAATTGTCTTTGTTCCTATGAGGCATGAAATGAAATATTTTTGGTTGATTTTTGTTTTTTTATGCTTGTACGTGCAAAACTGAAATAGATTGAACTGTAACTAACTAAAGTAAACCTTGCTAGAATGAAAATTGCAGAATTGAAATGAAAGTAGGAAATGACTAATCTATGCTGCTAAAATGAAATTGCAGAAATGAAATGCTAATCTACGCTTGCAGAATTGAAATTGCTGAATTGAAATGCTAATCTACGCTTGAAGAATTGAAATGCTAGTCTAAGAAAGCAGGAAATTTCTACTCTACTTTTGCGAAAATGAAATTGCAGAATGGAAATGAAACAACTACTCTACTCTTGCTGAAATAAACTACTTAGCAGAAAGTTGCAGTAGAAAATAGAAGAAAAGCAGCAATCACAAATACTCTAACGCTTCCTCAGCAACGGTACCAAAAAGATGGTGTGCTCCAGTATTGCAGCAATGATGTTGCACCTCCTGGAACTCCCTTCTTTACTTTTATCAACCTGGTTGTTTGTAACAAACTTGGAAGCGACAATGCTATATGCACAAGTACTAGCTCTTGCCACAGGCTGTCACTTGATCAAATGGCACAAGTCTGCTAGGAGCTTAAGCCAACTTCTATGAACTCTTAGAAGAAGCTTTTAACTATGATGGATGAAAGCTAACTCAAAGGAGGCTAGTCTACTTGTAGAAAGAAGCTGAATGCTGAAAAGAAATGCAAACCCTAGCAAACCCTTGTTTTACCAACTAACCCTACTGGTGCAATAAAAGAGATGAAAGTGGTGGGAATGGATGCCATTGACTCCTAGAAAGGTAAAATGCATGTGACTAAGCTACTTCTAAACTCAAATATGGAAAAAGCATCTTTTTATATTTTTGAGAAATTTTGCAGAATTATTATGCATGTGCTTTAGCGATTAGGTGCTTTCAGGAGGTTGGGAAGGTGAGAAGAGGGCCTAAGGGGTCCCTAACACCCTTCCAGAGAGTTTCACAACAATCTAATCTCAAAACACTACACATGTGAACTTCTACAGGAAGTCTGCAGGGGTTCTATAGGATGTTCTACAGGAGGAGCCAAAAGAGGATTTTGGAGGGTTGATGGTGAAAAAAATGGTGGGAAAGTGGAAATGGAGGTTGGATGAGAATGTGTAGGGGTCTAGGACCTGGTAAATGAAGCTAAGGAGTGATGAAGGTGGTTGGATTTGTTCAAGGATGGAGGGAGCAATGTTGCACAAGAATGTAGAAATTAGGGAAAATTGAAAAAGTGTGGCAAATTAAGGGAAGGAATCTTGGATTAGGGGTTGGATTAGGTTGTATGATGGAGGAAGGCTAGGCAGGGAGGCATTACAGGTATTCTGCACACTATATTCCAAAACTAATCGAACAAAGACTAGGAAAACTAGAGATCTAGCTATTTTGACCTAATCTGACCTAAAAACCAGAAACATGATGAACAGAAGTTTATACACAAGAAATCATGCAAGATAACTATGGAAACTAAGTAAGAACATATCTTAAACATGCAAGTATAACTGGTATCAACTTTTCCAACTAAAAATCTAACACTAGTAATTGCATGGAAAGGCAAAAACAATGTTTTTATGGCAGCAAGTATGCCTTGGTCTCAGCTCATGGTCCCAAGGAGGGAGAGATGAGGTCAAGGACTGCCTGATGGCCTTTTTTCATATATTTTCTGTCACCAAACTATCAAATCAACCTGAATCATAGAACTATCTTAATCATCAAAAACAACCTAAGTAATAAAGCAAGATTTTAACCTAAATAACATAAATTATTCTATGAATGCAGCAAAGACACATAAAAGTACACAAAGGAGATATTGGCACTTGGGTTGGGCCCAACCCCAAGAGCTACAGCCTCCTAAGAAAGCTCAGAGCTGGTACAAAGTGAAATCTATCTCCATTACTCAAAAAATATTCATGTCGCAAAACTGTTTACAGCAAAAAGCTCGAACATGAGCTGAAATGAAGAGCTGCACTAAAGTGCGAAAAAAAATTGTTCAATGGCTAAACTACCAAGGCTTGAAGCCTTCCTACTTATGCACCACGAGGACTCCCAACATCCCTCCTTAACTTTAGGATCTTGGCTGCTCAAAACTTCAATTAATCAGCCACTTCACAAAATCGGCTTGGCTACCCCTTGAAATCATCTTTGGTGGGCTGTTGAACTCCAAGATAATGGTGGAGAACTCAAGGAAGGGGTCATTTAGTGCTGGATACACCCTTCCTATGAATCCTCAGCCTTGTTTCTTCGTATTTGGCTGTCAACTTGCTCATAAATGCTTGACCTTGGTCCAAAAGATGTCCAAAAATCTGCAATAAGCACGTATTAGACTTTGTGGTCAAGTGACTATTCTCATTCATTCAATTAACATAAATATATTCAAAATCATGCATAGAACTATGAAGAATGGTGGATTTAATCGAGAATAATAGGCAAAATGAGCTGAATAAGTTACCCATTTTTGGGGCACATCGAGGATAATGATTTTTGATCATTATCTTATTCAATGCTCGGTAATTAATGCCCATTCTCCACGAGCCATCTTTCTTTCTCATCAAAACAATTGGAGAACCACATGGTGATGTGCTAGGTCTGATGAACCCCTTCTCGAGTAGCTCTTGTACCTTCTTCTTGATTTCTGTATTCTCTAAAGCGGACAACCTGTACATTCCGATGTTAGGCAATGGAACATCTTTTTGCAAATTAATATCATGCACTATTTCCTTTTTGGGCGGTAGACCTTTAGGTTCTTAAAACAATATATCATATTCTGAAACAAATTTTTCTAAATCAGCTTGCTATTTAGCATCACAACCCTCAAATACATTGGTTTTATCAGGTTTCTTTTCCTTTACAACCATCAGTGAAAAATGTTTGCATGAATTTACAATTCGTTTCATTTGCCCTGAGTTTATGAGAGTATAATTATTCTTGAACTTATGAGCTCTTGCAATATATTCGATTCCATATTAACGAGTAGATACTTGTTCTCAGCTCTATAGAAAATAGCTTTTCTGTCATACAAGTAAGGACTTCCTAAAACAATTCCACGTATATCCAAAGGAACTATATCTAACTCAACCTTATCTACAAATGCTAACCAAAAAGAAAACTTAAGTTTACATTGTCTAGTCACTTGTAGCTTTGCTTTATCACATAACCAACCTAATGGATATGGTTTCTTGTGAGGTGTGGTTAGTAATCCAAATTCTTTACAATTGCTTCAGAAATTAAGTTTACTTGTGAGCCACTATCAAACAAAGTATCAATCTTTTGATGATTGGAAATAACTCGAATATGAAAAAGCTCATGTCTTTTTCTCTCATTTTCTTCATTATCAGTAGATTGTGTAGAATTACTAGTAGATGCTTCAAAATTTTTACCTTTTATACCTGTGGTTGCGATTGTTGCTTCATCTCCTGAGTCTGATCCCAAATCCTTTTGAATAGCTGTAGTAGTCTTCTTCTTCTTGCCCTCGAACTTCTTAGGATTCAACTCTAGATGTAGAATCCAACAATGTTCATCATCATGCCCATCCTTCTTACAATGAGTGCATGAAGACTTGCTTTTCTATACAATGTTTGTCTTCCTCTCTTTCCATTTCTATTTTCTTTTCTCCTTATTTTTTCTTGTAGTGGGTTTGGATGATCCCCAAATTTTTGGGTTCCCATTCTTACCTCTAGCTTCTAGATGTGTAGCCTGAACGGATACCTCATCTATGCTAGTGGGATTAAACACGAGGATAGTGTGCCTCATGTAGCTGCTTAGACCACCTATATACTTCAACAGAGCCTCAGGCGAGTCTAAAGAAATTCCTAGAATCAAAGCTCTTTTCCTAAATTCTTGGGTGTAACCTTGTACACTTTGCCCTTTTAGTTGCCGAAGAGTTTTCCAACTCATCATGGCTTGTTGCATGTAAGCTAGTGGATAGAATTGCTTTTTAATTGCAGAAACAAATTCACTCTAGATAGAAAGAATCTTACCATGTTTCTTCATGTTATCTTGTGTCCTGCCTTCCCACCATACCAAGGCAGTGCCTCCAAGGCATATGCTGCCCAATTGAATCTTACTCTTGTCTGAGTCAATGCTCTGCACTCTGCAATAAACATCAATCTGTTTGATCCAATAATCCAGCTTCTCTGTGTTCAACTCTCGATCATATATTGGTAAATCAAATTTAACATCTAGTTTAATCAAAGATGTCTTCTTTTTATTTTCAGGGCTATTAGGAGGTGTGAGAAATTTTTCTTCTTTCCCTTTGCCTTTAGAGTGGTCATGGAGAAGAGATCCTTCTACTCCTTTGTCTTGTTTGGAGTTTGATGAGTTTTCATCTCTATTCTTCTTAAATTCCCTATACATTTCCTCCACCATGGATCTCATGGTCATAAAACTATCCATGAACTGGGGGTCTAATTCCAAGGGATTTTCTTCTGACATTTTCCTCTTAGAATAAACTCTTCCAATTTCCGAGTTAGTTTCAGCCAAATCTCCTTCTCCTAATTTAAGCTTTGATCTAGTTAGCATTCAATAACAAAATCCAGCACAAGCTTGTCTAACCTTAGTAACCTAGAGCTTTGATACCACTTGATCTAGAATTTATCCAGAAAAAAGTATTAAAGGTATTATAGACTCATGTGCATGCATGTGCCTATGCTACTTTATGCAATGGATTGATAAGATTGCAAAATACACAGACACTGAGGTAGTTAAGGAAAACATAATAGGAAAACATGTAAGACAACAAGTTTAATAATGAGCTCACCCAATGCTCTTGGGCCACATCTCCTAGTCCAGCTCTCAGTGGTTGCCTCTCTATTATGTTTTTAAGTAGGGTTTTTACAACAGTGAGCTCAATTCGAGTCTCACTAAATAGATGAAAGTCAATAGGAATGGAGTGCACAGACTCTCCTTATTGAAAGTCAACCTCTGATGGTCACAGTAATATGACAAGCCTATTTTGAGGTGTTTGCTTGAACCTCTCAAGCCTTCTATGGAGTACACAAACTCTCTAACTCTCTTTGGCTCTGTCTGGCTCGATGCTACCTTCAAGTCAGCTTGGCTTCTACTCTATTTTTTCTTCTCTTAGCTATCTGCCTTCTTGTGTTTTTCTGCTTCTGTCAGGTCATGGCTTTAAAGCCAGTCTCTTCTTTTTGACTTTTCATTTTCACTTCTCGATCTTCTGGTTTCCTTACCTCTATCCATTTGAATTACTCTCCTCTACGTCATCATCATTAGGTAATGCTTTGTAGGGAGGTGGCCACCTGTTTCCTAACGAATTGGGCATTAGATTCCTTGAATCATTTTTGAATGGTCGTTAATTCCATTTGCTTCAAGATCGCCCACAAAACATGAATCGTTTGCCAACTCATCATCCACGTCAGACTTCAAATCCCCTGTCATCTCGCTTTTTGACTTTTCAAATATGGTCAATCATCGGGACGCATCTCCACCATCGATCTAGGCCCCCTAGATCCTATGGTCGTCCTTCATATCAGGCAGACAAGTTGCACGATGTTTACCCATCTGGTGCGGGTGGTTTTCTCTCTCATCCGCTAGATGTGTGTCACTCGATGTGTGGCATCAAGCGGGATTCAATCAAAACTGCTTACTACCTCAAGGCCTTCCGATATCCTACCAGTTTGTGGAATCCCGTGCTACGAAACTGAATGCGTTACTTTTCTGAATTTTATAGTGTTTTCAGGTCCAGGCACTTCGGGGCTTTCCTTCATTGAGGGAGATGCCCTGTGATATGCGATTAGCGCTTTAGCACTAATCACGTATAAGAAATCACCCCTATTTCTTGATTTGGCCTTCGGTTTTGCCAGTTTGTGCTAGCGCAAGTTACCATGGGCCAACGGTTTGCGCGCTCGACCGAGGGTCCTCGTTGCTCCACTCTGGCCACAACTGAAACTGTTACGAGGATTCCTTCTAACAACTTTGATTTTTCTAAGACTTTAATCTTTTGGAATAACTTGAAATAGTCATGAAAGCTTAGAGAGTGTTTAGGATCCAATTCGGATCACTCAAGATGAGTTCCATGGCCTTTCTTAGATGCATTGAACTTCTTATAAGGTGCTACATTCTCCTTTTCACCTACATCCTGAAGTCTTCTTCGTTTCTTAGCCCACTTCCCTTTAGTCTTTGGTGGGCTCCAATATTGCAGCAATGATGTTGTAAATCCCGGGACTCCCTTCTTTACTTTTATCAACCCAGTAGTTCATAACAAACTTGGAAGCGACGGTGCTATATGCACAACTACTAGCTCTCACTGCAGGCTGTCACCTGATCAGTTGGCACAAGTTTGCTAGGAGGTTAAGCCAACTTCTATGAGTTCTCAGAATAAGCTTTTAACTGTGATGGATTAAATCTAACTCAAAAGAGGCTAGTCTACTTACAGAAAGAAGCTGAAAGCTGAAAGGAAATGTAAACCCTAGCAAACCCTAGTTTTACCGACTAACCATATTGGTGCAAGAAAAGAGATGAAAGCTACTGAAATGGATGCCATTGACTCTTGGAAAGTTAAAATGCATTTGTCTAAGCTACTTCTAAAGGAAAATATGGAGAAATCATCTTTTTTGTATTTTTGAGTAATTTTATGCAAAATTATTATGCATGTGGTTTAACTATTTTTTACTATGCAGAGGTTTATTGGCAAAAGAAAGTGGAGTGGGCATTTGCAGGAGGTTAAGAAGGTGAGAAGTGGACCTAAGGGGTCCCTAACACCCTCCTAGAGAATTCCATAGTGATCAGATCTCGAAAAAATGCTCGCGTGAACTTCTACAGGAAGTTTGCAGGGGATCTACAAGAAGTTCTACAGGAACATGCCGAAAGGGGTTTTTAGAGGGTTGATGGTGGAAAAGTGGTGGGGAAGTGGAAATGAAGGATGTATAAGGATGTTAAGGGGTCTAGTACCTGGTAAATGAAGCTAAGGAGTGATGAAGATGGTTGGATTTGTTCAAGGATGGAAAGAGCAATGTTGCACAAAAATCTAGAAATTAGGGCAAGTTGGGAAAGTGTGGCAAATGAAGGGAAGAAATCTTGAATTAGGGGTTGGAATAGGTTATATGATGGAGGAAGGGTAGGTAGGAATGTATTACAGGTGCTCTACACACAATTTTCCAAAACTAATTGAACAAAGATTGAAAAAACCAGAGATCTATCTATTTTGACCTAATCTGACCTTAAAAACCAGAAATATGATGAACAGAAGTTTATAGATAGAAAATTATGCAAGAGAGCTATGGAAAATGAGTAATAATGGATCTAAACATGAAAACACAATTGATATCAACTTTTCCAACTTAAAATCTAACACTAGCAATTGCATTGGAAGGCAAAAACAATGTTTTTGTGGCAGCAAGTATGCCTTGGTGTCAATTCATGGTCCCAAGGAAGGAGAAATGAGATCAAGAATTGCTTGATAGCCTTTTTGTGGATCTTCTATGTTACCAAACAGTCAAATCAACCTGAAGCATGAAAAACTATCTCAATCATCAAAAACAACCTAAGTAGCAAAGCAAGATTTTAACCTAAATAACAAAAATTATTTTATGAATGCAAGAAAACACATAAAAGTACACAAAGGAGGTACTAGCACTTGGGTTGGGCCCAAACCCAAGAGCTACAGCCTCCTAAGAAAGCTCAGAGCTGGTGCAAACCAAGAATCATCTTCATTAATAAAAAATAATAGTCATGTCACAAAACCGTTTACAATAAGAGCTCGAAAATAAGTTGAATGTAGAACTGCACTAAAGTGCGAAAATAAATTGTTCAATAGCTAAACTACCAAGGCTTGAAGCTTTCCTACTTATGCAAATGAGGACTCCCAATAGTCCTTAACTTTAGGAGCTTGGCTACCCAAAATTGCAGTTAATCAACCACTTCACTAGACCTGCTCGGCTGCCCCTTGAAATCATCTTTGATGGGTCGTTGAACTTCGAGCTGATGGTGGAGAACTTGAGGAAGGGGTCATTTAGTGTAGGGGACACCCCTCCTATAAATCCTCATCCTTGTTCCTTTGTATTTGGCTGCCAATTTGCTTATAAATGCCTAACCTTGGTCCAAAAAATGTCCAAAAATCTGCAATAAGCACGTATTAGACTTTATGGTCAAGTGACTATTCCCATTCATTTAATTGACATAAGTATATTCAAAAGCATGCATAAAACTATGAATAATGGTGGATTAAACGAGAATAATAGGAAAAATGAGCCCATAAAGTTACCCATTTTTGGGGCTCATCATCACCCCCCTGCTGAATGTGTTGCTCATCCTCTGAGCAACTAATCCAGTTCATCATCTTTGATTGCTTTGACTACCTCTCTGACATCCCAGGCTTCCGAGGTGATGTCCTCTTCTCTGTCATGAAACCCTGCCTTTCTCTACTTCCTCCCATTGCCTGTGTTCTTCTTCTTCCTTGACCCCTTCCAGTAGTCCTAAAAGTAATGGAGGACTAAACTTTAGGCCAATCCAGTTGCCCTTCAAGTTTTGCATTATCTATTTATAGAGTGGCACTCTTGCCAAAGCCTCCCTCATTCTGGTTGGGGAGTGGTACTCTCTTATTTTTAGACTATGGGATAATGTGTTCCATCTCCTTGTGCAAGCATGAATGCAATTATCACCAAACAATCTTTCCATGTCTTCAAAGTGAGCAATGGCCCGAGCTTGCCTTTCAACGTAATCTGGGAGAACTTGAGGGTTGTTGGCAAGGTGTTGTTGAGGGATCTTCTGGTTCTACCCTGATCATGAGTGGCTCACTTAGCTCCCTGTCCATAACCTTCTGAATTTCTACTGCCCTCTTTTCCTCGTGGCTTAACCAGGAAGCCATAACCATGAGTTGTACATCTCCCAATGCAACATTAGGGTCCCATAGATTCATGTTTGGAAGTGCCAAGTTGTGTAAATAGCATTATGCTAACTTGGCCTTATCTTTATCTGAGCTATTGTCACACAAATGCATAAACTGATTGTAATTCTGGAAAGGAATGGTGCTCCTTTGGGCCAATGTGTTAATTTGAAATTGCAACCATTGGTCTTTAAGATATAATGCATAGGACTTAGCAGGTTGCCTACATTGTATGGCTTCTACTACCCAACTAGCCATGTAGGCCATTTGGGCTTCTTTTTCTTACAACTGTTGTTTTAAAACATATATTCCTTCTGCTGCTTGAGACCCCTTTTCTTGGAGAAGTTTTGTCAACATCTCAACATCAGCTTGTAGCTTTTCCTCTCTCTGTTGTTTCTCAGTTATTTCCTTGTTTGCTGGAGGTCCTTCTTGTTGCTACTGCCATCCCAAAATGGACAGCCTATCTTCCTTATGACCTTCCTGTAGCTGCAACTCTTATTTCAGACGCTCATTCTCCTCTTGTAGCTGGGCTCTTTGACTGCTTTCTATGTGCCTCACCATGGACAACTCTCTTCTTGATTCTCTTAACTGTTCTTCCAAGTGGCCTATGTCTACAACTCCCTTGGATTTGGAAATTCTCATCCAAGTGTGAGTGCTAACCTATTCCTGTTCTAATGCAAAGAAAAGTGGTACAACAAACTTCAGTGGGATGATCTTCCCACTTTCTAACAAGTTGTAATATGAGCCCAAACTAGGCTAAGGGCTTGGTTCTAGTATCTCATTGGTCTTGTCTTCTCTGTTGGGTCCCTATAATACTAGTGATTACCTTATTACTATTGTAGTTATACCCCTTATTAATATTTTTGTGCCCCTATTTCCCCCATATTGTTATTACTGTGCCCCATAGAATCCCTCTATTGTTATTTTTGTGGCTTTATATTATTATTGTTAGGTC
>APFE031738412.1:61716-234919 GCA_000404065.3 Pinus taeda | reverse complement strand
GTCATTTGAATCATCCAAGAATTGTTCATTTATGTAATGTAAAGGACGTTGCCCCCTTGAAGAGGCTGAATTCTAAGGTGTTGATCTATATTTTCTATCTTTTCTTGAGCTGGTTTCATAACATTCTCCTTGTGATTGTTTGGTTGCCTTCTCCTCCAATTTCTTAGTCTCTTTTAACTTTGCTAGATTTTCCTATAGAGATGTTTCAGCTTCCTATAGAGCTGCCTTTGAGTCCACCATCCTAATTCTCTCTTTCCATGTGGAGGTTTTTGGGCTTCTTCTTTCAAAGGTAATATATATCTTTGGAGGAGACTCTTGCTTCTTTTTAGTGGTTATGTCCTCAATGACAATTGGTTCATTTGATGGTGGTTGAGGTTTGCCCACTTTTATCCTTGTGCTTCTTCTAGCTTTAAAGTACATGGAAGTTTGCCTCTTTCTTTTTTCCTTTTTGTTTTGTAGTTGTGCTTAATGCATCAAGCACATCTGTTGCTTCCCTTGCCAACGTCTCAAGGGATTTCTCTTTCTGCTGTTCTTGTCCTTCACTTCCTGTAGAAATCTTTGTGTCCACTGTTTCTGCCTGTGTCCATGATATCTCAGGGTGTGTCTTTTCCTTCTTTTGCTAGGTGCCTGCTTTGGCTGTGGCAGTATTCTTTTGGGCTTTCTTTGCCTTTTCCTCTCCAATCTGTGTCCTTTTTCCCTTCTATGTTCTCGCTGTTGTCTCCTTCTCTGTCTTAGGCTCAACAGTCTTGTCAAATTCTTATTTTTCTTTATGTTCTTCCTCTATTTTCCCCTCTGCTTGAATGTCTTGTGCTCCCTCATCATTGTTCTTCTCAATTTCTTCAATTTTCTCCCCCTCATCATTGCTAGATGGGGTGATGTTCTCAGAAAAATTTATAATGTCATCATCCTTGGACATATTTCTGAAGATTTCCCAAGCTATGGGGATGGTATAGGTGTGTAAAGCATCTTCCACCAATAGTTTGATGAGCCCATGGTGGGCCAACTAATCTGGGATCCCTTCATTTAGCTTTGTAACACATCCAATTAAGGACTGAAGGAGGAAATATGAGATGCTCAGTTTTCTAGCTGGAGGCAAGGCCATCCCATATCTTAATTCATATAACAACCTGAAATGATATCCATAGATGATGCTGAACCTCCCTTCACATGTGATATACTTCATTATTTGATAACTGACTTCACTCCAGAGAGGAGGCAAGCTTGTCCTTATAACCCCGTTTTTATCTTCTATAGGATGCTCCTCAGGTAGAAAAAATGTTTTCTTAGCAACTTGTCCCAATGATCTCTCCTCTTTGCTCCAAGGGAGCCCCAATGGTAGACCAGTAATTCTACTGATGAGATCAGGTCTAAGTTCTAAGGCCAAACCCCTAAAACTAACCATGGAATGTGTCCTCGAATGTGGTCTTAGGGACATCAAAAACTCTTCAGTTATCTCATCATAACCTTGAATTCTGTCAGAAGGATATCCAGTTTGCCCTGGTGAAAAGGTCCACCACCTCAGGGTGCTCATGCAATTTGCTAGAGTCTGAGGGTTCTTTCCTTATGAATCCTCCTGGCATGGTGTTGAGTGCTCTTTTTGTGTTTTAACCAGAAAAGAAAATGCTCAGGTGGGAAAAAAAGTCAATCACTGAAACAGAGGATAGCTGAATTCGGTTTCTTCTGAACCCAAGAAGGAATTTCCCAAGTGCTTCTTTGCAATATCAAATGGAAATAATTCTCCTGTTTTAAATTGCTGCCACCCTAAATTTGACTTCCTGGTTTTGAAAAGAAAGATTTTTTTCTATAGAACAGAGGATGAGGAGACAGGTTCCTTTCTCAGCACATAGATAGATATGCACATTCGTTTTTTCACACACACATAGAAGCTGGCCTTTACTGCTGCATGTATCTTTCTTATAGGAAAATTTGAAAAAGGATGGGGAGATTTCAGATGTAGAGAGAAAAAGAAACTGTGTAGACTCAGGGAAATATGTAGGCAGACTTTCACTTTTTTAATGCACAGGCAGACTTCCACTCTCTTTTTCAATCTACTGCCATGTTCAATTTACCACCTTACTCAAAAAAATCATGCAATGAGAAGTTGTCCCGAGCCTACCTTGTTTTGAGCTTGAATTTCAATGAAAATCCTGAGTTTTCTTTCTGCAGAGCTGTTCTCTACCTTTCCTGTAGAACCCTTCCTATAGAAATCTCTCGGCTCTTATAGAATGAAACTATGCTTTCAATAGAGCCCGAGAGGCAGGAGATTTTCAAAAATAGGCAGGAAACTGGCGGAGGACGACTGGTTAGCTGCTATGGAAGTGGTAGATGTGTACTCCAATTGCGAACGTCGTGAGTGCAGAATGAAAAAAGGGTGGTGAAGTTTCAACTGAGCTGTCTTTTAACTGTGGGTGTGATTCGCGGTGAGGGGATGAGGTGGTCAGACCGGATTGTTGATCCTACATTAGAGCCATAATGTTTATGCATGTCATCTGACCGCCATCACTTCCCTTTCTCCCGTTATCTACTGCCATCACTACCAGTCCCAAACATTTCTTACTAAATGGACATTCCACACGTGCTATTGCATATCTAATCAACAATTTTGAATTTAACAGGGCTCGTTTGGATTCCACGAGGATGTGTAACTGGCCGAGGGTGGCTAGTTCACTGACCACTGATTCCACTCAATCCAAACCATTCCCATAGTCACACAACCTTGAAATATGATTTATGCAATTGAAGAATAGTTTTAGGCACTTACCTGCGTAGTCGCGGCCGTGTTATGCATATTTCGGATTTTGGAACCCATTTCTTCATTGTTATTGCTGCTTGTGCACTGCATGCTTGGCCTTGGGCTGTTGCTGATCTTCAAAAATTCAAGTAGAGCTCCATGCATGTTTCATATTGCATACTTTGTTATCCTTGTCTCTAGAGTATGTCTTTCAGAGGGATCAACTGCTATAGGAATCCTGTAAGATTTCCTATAGCTGTTTCTCCTCCTGGAATGCAAGCTAGAATGAGCAGGGCTACAACTGCTGATGAGGGTCTCAGCTAATAAGGAGTCTAGATGGAAGGTTTTAGGTATGGTGAGTGAGAAACTGTTGCATTGATTTGTCATTAAAAATTTTTGCTGGCAACATGAAGGAAACAATATTTCTGTGTGTGACTATACAGGGACATAAAAATGAGTGCAATGGAGGTGTACAAAGATGGAAAAAGGGTGACATATGGTGATGGATGGAAGCAGGGGGGTTTATAGGCCTCGTAGACAGATTCCCAACGTTTGGGTCCTCTTCTGAGATCGATTTTGGCTTTTCTGTAGATTCTACAGGATCCTTTTATAGATTCTACAGGATCCCCCTATAGAAGATACAAAATTTCCTGTAGAAGGTGAAATCTTAGCCCGAATGAGACCAAATCTTAAGAAAGGGTAATGGTCATGGAGGAATGGATTGTGAGGGATGCATGCAGCTTGGTTATGTTCCATGTCTTTGTCTTGTGCGATCCTCCTAAAACTTGTAATGACCTTCCTGCAACTTGCAATTTATTCAACATAAATTAGGTTATTTATTTATTTTTAGTCTGAGATAGTTGGGGTGCCTCCAGGACGTTTTCACCCTCATTTTATGCCTTGGGTGCCTCCATGAGGTTTTGACCCATTCTCTTAGGTAGCCAAACTCGTAGAAGATATTTTCCCTCAAAAACTTAGCTACTTTTTCTTCTATTGCTGCCTTGATTGCCTTTGTTTCTGCCCACTTCGTCTAGTAGTCTGTGCACATAATGATGTAAGACTTCTGTTTTGAAAGAGAGTTGATAGGACCCACAAAGTCTATGCCCCACTTCTCAAATGGCTTGAAAGTCACTTGAGGTCGTAGGGTCACCTCATCCCTTGGAGTCGGTTTCCCCATCCTTTGACATTTGTCACATTGGTTGATGTATCTCCCAACATCAAGATGAAGAATAGGCCAATAGTACCCTGCCTGTAGAATTTTGAAGGCAATTATTTTTGCTGCAAAGTGGCCTCCACAAGGCCCATCATGATAGGTTAGGAGGATGTCAAAAACTTCCTCCTCCCTGACACAATGCCTCAAAATCTGATCTGGGCCAAGTTTAAATAGGTTGGCTCCAATCCAAGTGAATGGGGCGCTTTTCCTCACGATCTTACTCTTCTCTTTTGAGGATAGGTGTGGCGGAAACTGTGCTAAAACCAAGTAATTTGCTATATCATCAAACCATGGAGAGTGTACTGAAATAGAAAATAGGTGTTGATCTAGCATTTGATCATCCACCATCCCTTCTTCACCTATAGGAAAATCTGGTCTAGACAGAAAATCAGCAACAACATTTTCCTTACCTGGCTTATCAACAATGGTCAAATCAAATTGCTGCAATAAAATTAATCATCTAATGATACGAGCGTTTACATCAGGTTTATTCATCAAATACCTAATTGCAGAATGATTAGTGTGTACGAATGTTTGATAACCAATAATGTAGTGCCTGAACTTGTTTAGGGAATGTACTATAGCTAGGAGCTCTTTCTCAGTTACAGCATAGTTTAACTCAGCCTTGGACAGGTTTTTACTGAAAAAATATATGGCATATGGTAGCTTCTCTTCAAATTGCCCTAAGGCTGCTCTTATGGCTTTTTTCGAGGCATTTATGTGAATGTGGAAAGGTAGAGCCCAGTTTGGACCTCTCAAGATTGGGGCAGTTACCAACTTACTTTCAATGCATCTAGAGCCTCTTGACAGTTGTCAGTCCATATAAACTCAACATCTTTCCCCAAAAGACCAAACAATGGAGAGGCTAGCTTACTGAAATCTTTAATGAATCTTCGATAATATCCTGCTAAGCCTAGAAAACTCCGAACATCTCTTACCTTTTGAGGAGGTGGGACCCTTCAGATGATAGCAATCTTGTTGGGATCCACCTATAATCCTTGCTGAGAAATTGTATGACCTAGCATGGTCCACTCAGTCATTAGGAATTCACATTTTTTAGGACTGAGGGACAGGTTCATTTCAATACACTTGGCTAAAACTTTTCCCAGGTTAGTCAATGCTTCTTGGAAGTTGGACCCATAAGGAGTAAAGTCATCCATATAGATTTCCACTGAGTCATGAACCAACTCAGCGAACATACTTAGTACCACTCTCTGGAAGGTGGCAGGAGTATTGCATAACCCAAAGGGAATGACCCAGTAGGCAAAGGTACCCCATGGACAACTAAAAGTGGTCTTATCTTGGTCTTCCGGGCTAATTTGGATCTGATTATACTCGCTAAACCCATCTAGGAAGGAAAATAACTTCTTCCCTGCCAGGCCATCTAACACTTGATCTATGAAAGGCAAAGGGAAATAGTCCCTCTTGGTAGCTTTGTTAAGTTCTCAATAGTCTACACAGATTATCCACTTCCTGTTTTTCTTGGGCACAAGCACCAAAGGAGAAACCCACTCACTGTTAGATATGGGGTAGATGAATCTTGCATCCAACAACTTTTGAGGTTCTTCTTTGAAAATGTCCTTAAGTGCTGGATTCATCCTCTTCTAAGGTTGCCTGACTGGTTTACAATCCTCTTTAATGTAAATGTGATGGGTACAGACTGAAGGGTGGACTCCTTTCATCTCCTTATAGCTCCAAGCAAAAGCATTCAAATGGTTGTTTAATAAGATATACAACTCCTTATCCTAAGAGGGGGATAGGGATGAGTTGATCTTCAAGGTTATTTCAAGGCCAAATTCCACATTCTTAACTCAGAGTGAGGTCGGATCAGCCATGCAAATATCCACTAATGCATTGGCTTGGGTGTCTTCTACCAACTCTTCTAATGGTAGCACACTGGGAGGTGGATTTTGAATCAAATTCTCAATAAGGTCATCCTTGGTTTGAGGATCTCCCCTGGTGGCTTCCACTGTGCACAATGGTGCAAAGTAGACTTCATCCTCATCTTCCTCCTCCAACTAGAGAGGCAAGTCATGTTCTAGTAGAGGTTGGGAAAGAGGATATAGGACTAGCTGTTTGGACATACACCCATTCTTAATGGTCATGCTCCCAGCTCAACGACTGATGTAAGCATCTGCAGTAGCTAACCAAGCCTTCCCAAGATGAGGGGGTACCTAGTGAGTCTTGCCTTTGGCTGAAGGACCAGGAAGTCCTCAAGGCACTCCCAAGAATCAATGGAGACCATGACATCTTCCACAATCCCCTAGGGGGTTACGATGGAGAGGTTTTCTAACTGCAGTACCGTTGAGGTCTTTCTTAGGGAACTCTGAAGGTTTAGTTTGAGCATAGTGTCCCTAGTCATTACGTTAATGGAAGCCCGTAGATCAATCAATGTGTGGGGAATTATGGTGCCATTGATGTGGACATCGACTACAGGACTCCCACGGTCCAGATATTTTGGACAGATTATTCATCCCAACATCAGGTCAGATAGTTGTCCTATGACATTAATAGTTGGGGCATCTCTCTTAGGCCTACCTGGTGCCTGAAACACTTCTCTTTGATCAATGTTTTGTAGATTGGTACAACTTTTATGGCCTAGAGAAGTGGTATTTTTACACATAACTGTTTAAGTTCTCCTAGAAGTTCTATCTCTTCTGGGTTTGGTTGCGTGGTTCCAGTTAGTCTCTCAATAAAGGGTGGAATAGCTTTTGGTTCACTTTCCTGTTTCTCTTCTTCATCCTCCTTAGGAGGAGGTTGGTTGTCTTGGAGGACCTTACTAGATCATAGGTTGATCTCCTAAATCTCCACAACATAGGTAGGGCATGTTCTCTCCAGTATATACCTGTTGGGCCTATCTGTTATTGGGGTTTGGGTTCAGTTAAGTAGGTACTTGGGGTTTTCTAGGAGGAGCAAGAGGTAATGGTTGTGGTTGAGCAAGTGGTGGAGGCAAAATAGCAGGAGGAGAGATGTACTGGGGCCTCCACCCCTGATGAGGTGCATTCCACTGAGGCTGTGGCTGAACATGTGAATGAAATGAATGGGCAGTAGGTTGAGTATGGTATTGACATGGATATGACCAAGGAGGGGGTGCGAACTAACAAGGATGAGTAGGGGGACCCCAAGAAGGTATGTGAGTGGATTGGTTGGGGCTGTAATAAGTCTGGGATGTCCCTTGCATCCCTTGCTAGTAAGGTCTAGGTCCATGTGGCCTCCTTTGGTTCATAAAGTAGAGTGGTTCAATGGCTCCTTCAGCCCCTTGGTACATAGCTTTAAATCTGGGTAAGGTTGGGCACTGGTTTGTAGGGTGGTCTGCCTCACAAATGAAGCATACCTCTATGGAGTGCAATGGACACTCATTCCTACGATGCTTCCTTGTGCATCTAGGAAAAAATATGGCCAAAGCCCTCTCAGCTTCCTCTTGCTTCTGTTGGATTCGGAAGTTATCCATTTGCATGGAAATGGTCTATCTCACCTCAATTTTTAGGTCTTCCATCTAATTTGCAAGCTCATGTTTGGATAAGGTGGCACCACCTGAAAGTTAACTCCTCTTACCTCTTTTCTGGGCTGCCCTAGAATGGTTTCTAAATGCAGTCTTTATGTCATCATAAGGTAGCTGGTAGATGTCTCCCCCAGCCAGCAAATGGAGGGTATCTAGAAGGTCTTCAGGGACTTCTTAGAGCAGAACTAGCTTCAGAGATTCAGGGTCAAGTGTGCACCTAGCCCTTTTATAATTGAGTTGGATCCTTTCCTCATAGTCTTCTATAGATTCATCACTTCCCATGGTCATCCGAAAGATTTCTCCCTTTGTTTCCTTTGACCTACAATAATCCTGTTATTTATTGTTAAAGGCCTGTTGCATCTAAGCCCAAGTTTTGATACTATTTTCGGGTAACCCCATGAACTAGCAGAGTGCTGCGTCCTTGAGGGTAGAGGGAAAGAGTTTCAACTTTTGCTCGTCTTCTGCATAGTCATAAATTCGAAAAAGGACAACAAAATCAAATGAGAAGGTATCAGGGTCTTCAGTGGTCAATCCATGGAAGTGAGGTAAGGCTGAGGGACTTATGTTTTTCATTTTTTGTCCCCATTGGTCTCGCAAATGGGAAAGGCACCTTCTATTCTCTCCTCATTTCCTATACCCTTTCTGTGTTCAGCCATGGTCTCAGGAGGAATGTTTTCTTTCTCTTCTTCTGTTATAGGATCTTCTTATATCTCTGGAGGTCCACCTATAGGTTCTTCTGGATCACTGCCACCAAAGAAGGGAGAAGGGTGACTCAGTCATGTGGTGGGGGTGTTGGGTAGGAATTTTCCTGAATTGTCTCTTTTCCTATGAGGCATAAAATGAAATATTTTTGGTTGATTTTTGTGTTTTTCTATGCTTGTACCTACAAAACTGAAATTGATTGAACAACAAATTGCAACTAACTAAAATAAACCTTGCTGGAATGAAAATTGCAAAATTGAAATGAAATCAGGAATTGACTAATCTATGTTGCTGAAATGAAATTGCAGAATTGAAATGCTAAGCTATGCTTGCAGAATTGAAATGCTAAGCTACGCTTGCAGAATTGAAATTACAGAATTGAAATGCTAAACTACGCTTGCAGAATTGAAATTGTAGAAATGAAATGAAAGCAGGAAATATCTAACCTACTTTTACAGAAATAAAATTGCGGAATGGAAATGAAACAACTACTCTACTCTTGCTGAAATAAACTACTTAGAAGAATCTTGCAGTAGAAAATAAAAGAAAAGCAGTAATAAAAAATACTCTGATGCTTCCTTGGCAATGGCACCAAGAAGATGGTGGGCTCTAGTATTGCAGCAATGATGCTGCAACTCCTGGGACTTCCTTCTTTACTTTTATCAACCTGGTAGTTCATAACAAACTTGAAAGTGGCGGTGCTATATGCACAAGTACTAGCTCTCATTTCCGGCTATCACTTGATCAATTGGCACAAGTTTGCTAGGAGCTTAAGCCAACTTCTATGAGTTCTTAGAAGAATCTTTTAATTGTGATGGATGAAAGCTAACTCAAAAGAGGCTAGTCTACTTGAAGAAAGAAGCTGAAAGCTGAAAGGAAATGCAAACCCTAACAAACCCTAATTTTATTGACTAACCCTACTGGTGCAAGAAAAGATATGAAAGCTGTCTAAGCTACTTCTAAAGGAAAATATGGAGAAATCAACTTTTTGTATTTTTAAGTAATTTTATGTAGAATTATTATGCATGTGGTTTAACTATTTTTTTATTATGAAGAGGTTTATTGGCGAAAGAAAGTGGAGTGGGCATTTGTAGGAGGTTGGGAAGGTGATAAGAGGACCTAAGGGGTCCCTAGCACCCTCCTGGAGAATTCCACAGTGATCAGATCTCGAAAAACTACTCGCGTGAACTTCTACAGGAAGTCTGCAGGGGATCTACGGGAAGTTCTACAGGAATAGGCCGAAAGTGGTTTTTAGAGGGTTGATGGTGGAAAAATGGTGGGGAAGTGGAAATGAAGGATGGATAAGGATGTAAAGGGGTCTAGGACCTGGTAAATGAAGCTAAGGAGTGATGAAGATGGTTGGATTTGTTCAAGGATGGAGAGAGCAATGTTGCACAAAAATAGAAATTAGGGCAAGTTGGGAAAGTGTGGAAAATGAAGGGAAGAAATCTTAAATTAGGAGTTGGAATAGGTTATATGATGGAGGAAAGGTAGGTAGGAATGTATTACAGGTGCTCTGTAAACAATTTTCCAAAATTGATCGAACAAAGACTGAAAAAACTAGAGATATATCTATTTTGACCTAATCTGACCTTAAAACCAGAAATATGATGAACATAAGTTTATAGATAGAAAATTATGCAAGAGAGCTATGGAAACTGAGTAATAATGGATCTAAACATGAAAACACAATTGATATCAACTTTTCCAACTTAAAATCTAACACTAGCAATTGCATTGGAAGGCAAAAATAATGTTTTTGTGGTAGAAAATATGCCTTGGTCTAAGTTCATGGTCCCAGGGAGGGAGAAATGAGATGAAGGACTGCTTGATAGCCTTTTTGTGGATCTTTTCTATTACCAAACTGTCAAATCAACCTGAAGCATGAAAAACTATCTCAATCATCAAAAACAACCTAAGTAACAAAGCAAGATTTTAACCTAAATAACATAAATTATTCTATGAATGCAAGAAAACACATAAAAGTACATGAAGGAGGTAATGGCACTTGGGTTGGGCCCAACTCTAAGAGCTACATCCTCCTAATAAAGCTCAGAGCTGGTGCAAAGTGAGATTCATCTTCATTAATAAAAAATAATAGTCATGTCACAAAACTGTTTATAACAAGAGCTCGAAAATGAGTTGAATGCAAAGCTGCACTAAAGTGTGAAAATAAACTATTCAATAACTAAACTACCAGGGCTTGAAGCCTTCCTACTTATGCAAATGAGGACTCCCAACAGTCCTACTTAACTTTAGGAGCTTGGCTGCCCAAAACTGTAGTTAATCAACCACTTCACTAGACCTTCTCGGCTGCCCCTTGAAATCATCTTTGGTGGGTTGTTGAACTCTGAGCTAATGGTGGAGAACTTGAGGAATGGGTCATTTAGTGCAGGAGACACCCCTCCTATAAATATTCAGCCTTGTTCCTTTGTATTTGGCTGCCAATTTTCTCATAAATGCATGACTTTGGTCCAAAAAATGTCCAAAAGTTTGCAATAAGCACGTATTAGACTTTGTGGTCAAGTTACTATTCCCATTCATTCAATTAACATAAAAATATTCAAAATAATTAGTAAAACTATGAAGAATGGTGGATTAATAGAGGATAATAGGAAAAATGAGTCCATAAAGTTACCAATTTTCGGGGCTCATCAGTCTTCTCATTACCTTTCCAATCCTGCTAAGGCTCAAACTTGCACTTTAACTGCTCATAACAATGTTTTAGCTTCCCTATGACTTTCTCCACTTAATGAGGCTCACCATACTCAATCTGATCTTTAAATGCTACAACAAACCACTTATTAACCTTTGGACCTTTGTATTTTCATCCCTTGAGGTAGATCATACCTAAATAGCTCTAGAAACTTGGTTGTGTACTCTTCATCTATCATGGAACCCATCTTCAACTCATAGAATTCCTTGGCCTTCCCATCATAATATCTATCAAACAAATACTTCTTCCTAAAGAGTCTTTTAAACTAATGCCAACTCAACTCCTTTATCCTAATGCCTTTGACTTGCTTAACATCTTCCCACTAGATGTCTTCTTTCCATTTGAGACTAAATATTATTATCCTAGCTTTCATCTTCTCTGAATAATCATGCAATATAAAGAAATTATTTATCATAATTATCCATTATTTTTCATATTCTAAATTCTTCACATCTCCATCAAAAGTAGGAGGCTTGTCTTTCTTGAAATTCTTTGGAAAAACATTGCCTCTCACTCCTCCTATAGGGATGATGATAGTGATAGTGATGATGTCTCTTGAAATCGGAACTAGAATGAAATCCATGAGTGCTAGGTTGCCTATCCGGTGTATCCAAATATCTTCCACCTATGACAATATCATCTTTGTCCAACTTGTATTCTGATCGTGACCTACTACCATATGCCCCATTAGTCTTTTCTTCCTGTGTACGACTAATCCTGATATGTTCCTATCTCTACAACTCTGAAAGACTCTGAAGGATGACTGCATTAACCTCTACTTTCTTTTTCTAAGCTCTTGTAATTGTTTCTTGAAACATAAAAAAACTTTGATTGTTTTCCTTGTAACGTCTAATGTCTGCCTTCAAGATTCTCAGTGTATCTGCTATATCAAGAGAACACTCTTCTCCTTACTACCTAGTTGAACTTTCCCATTCCTCTTAATTCTCATCAGTCCTGTAACGGGATTCATGTGAACTATAGTCCACCATTCTTCTCTTCATATTTGATATTTTCTATCCTCTAAACATCTCATGTTAGATAAACCAAATAGAGACATTATCAAATCATACCTCAGTGTATTTCATGGGAGGATTTCAGATCTGCACAAGTCAATTCATATTAGCATGTTATATAAACACACACACACACACACATCAAAATCATGCATCATAACACAAAACTACAATAATGACCAAATGCATGATAACCATAACCATCACAATGCATGCATAGTTGACACATAAACACTTAACATGAATGCATAACGATATGCATTTAGTCCATCTAGTCCAAGTGTTATATCCAGAGGCTCTGATACAACCATGTGGTATCAAATATCACCCAAAGAGAATAGAACCCACTCTTATACCACCTTGTAATTCCCCAACCATGTGGTATCATATATCACCCAAAGAGAATGAAACCCGCTATGATACCACCCTTTAATTCCCCACCCTGCATTTACCCACTTTCACAAGCTCTCCAAGGTAAGCATGAGATGAATGTGACTACGATATGACCCAACCTCCAAGTTCCAGTTATGAAAGTAACCAGAAGTAAACTGACATCCTTATGAGACTCCATATCACTCCAGAACCTACCATCCACCCCAAGCGATCAATCCATGAGTTGTAACTCTTTTTAACTAGGATTAATCTCCAACTGGACCCATAACACTTCATGCATTAAGTTAGGAGGCTATGTCCGCACCCACAAGCATATCTACATGTGGTTATGACCCAAAATCCCTTGTTTTGTAAATGCGATTGCGAGATCTATGCCACTTTTTCAAGATAGCCTCTAGACCACTGCCCAAAACTACTTTAACTTTCCATAATCATGAAAATCATGATAACAATTCTAAACAATCAAAGCTTGAGCAAGATCTTGACCAATACATGCCTAATACAAGATAGGCATTTCGTCAAACATACATTAAACGTAGAAGCTACAGGTCATGAATGCATATCTAATCATCAACTTTAAACTTCATCTAAAAATCACCAACAAGGCTCAATTCCTTCTCAAGCTAGTTGCAAAAATTTTTTTAGCCCATGTATTCATCAACCATTTAATAACTTATCAGATCATGAACAAGATCCATAACTAGAGCACACAATAGAACAATTAATATAAATAGCATATAACCAAAGTAGAAAACATGAAAAAATAGCCATAATATCACCATAATAATTAGTATAAGTGTTCATAGATCACAATAGGCAATAACTCATATTAACATAAGAAAATGTCAACTAAGTCATGGTATTCCACGTACCACCTGATGATATATTGGGTTGAACCAAATCTCTCTTTCAACCAATCAACCCTGCACCATATTCCAAGCATGAATGTGGGATCATCAACGTTAAACAAAAAAAAAACAACCATGGCTTCCAGAGGCCAAACCACCTCAACCCTCAACCATAGTGATCTCACCTATATAGTCCATAAATCACTAACATTAACCAGATTGGTCTCTTCTAAAGCTAGGCTTCAAGAACTAGTAACGCAACCCATAACCTCTAGGGAACCCAAGATTTTATAGGGCTCTAGAGATCTCCCATCTAAACCCACGTTCTCTAGGGAACCCAATTTGTTCCAAGGCTCCAAAGAAAATTTCCCAATCCACAGCCATAGGAAACCTAAGAACCAATCAAAAAGCCAAAAGGGGAACCCACTACACCATGGCTATCTAGGAAATGGCAAGGAAAGTTTTAAACCAATACCACTCCCGGAAAATATCCATGCCAAAAACAACAAATGACCAAGAAATCACATCCATATATCATGCATCCAAAACCCAACAAGGAGATAAAAAATGAAACCTCTTACCTTGAAAGTAATCCTAGTGTTGTTGTCGATCCATCTATTTCCTTATGCTTCCTTTCCTTCCTTTGTTTGTTGTCTCCAAATCTAAGTGAATTCTAGAGTGCTCCAAGAATGCCCTAACTATGCAAGAGTGTATGATAGAATGAGAGTGTGAAAGAAGAGAACCAAAACTGAACTCACAAAAGCTAGAAGTGACCAAAAGTTATGAATTGTTTCTCTGGTGCCTTTTTATAATTGATGTCTCCTTTTTCTTCATTTTTCTTCATTTTTCCTCTAATTTATCTTGCATGCAAATTTGTGTCTCTTCACCTTCCTTTTCTCCTAATTTCCTTTATTTTCATAATTAGATGCCAATTATTGCCTCTTTTCCTTTACCAATTCCTTTGCCAATTTCCATAGCCCTTAATAAACCACAAGTGATTCCCACTATAATGTTTTCCCATTACAATTTTTTCCTGCCATTCAAATTGGAATGTGTGTCCCATGACCTTGGTATTATTTTATTTACATGGAAAATCATCCAAGGGTTGTTACATTAAACATAGAAGGGAATATTAATTGCAATAATATTTAGAAGGGAGTGGCATTAGTTGGTGATAAACACAAGAATCAAAAGGAAATGACTAAGTTCTTTTGCATCAAAATCCATATGAAACAATGGAAGGTGGATTACATGTTTGATCATGTTCATAATATACTAAGTCCCTTGGGCCCCATAAAATAAGAACGAATGCCTTAGTAAGCATTCATTATTATTTTTAATTTTTTATATTAAGTGGTTGGTTAGAACATTTCATTGTACCCTTCAATTTTAATTGTACCTTTGGTCTCCTATCTATATATCTATCTACTATCTATCTATCTATATATATATAATATATATATCTATATATATATATATATAATATATATTATATATATTTTTATATATATATATATAATATATATATATATATGAGATATATATTATATATTATGTGTATAGGAGAGAGAGAGAGAGAGAGAGAGAGAAGATAGAGAGAGAGAGAGAGAGAGAGGCTAGTCTCAGGATCATCAAATATTTTCTTATATAATTGTAGTCATTGTAAATGGAGGTTTTCCCCTTGAAGAAAATTGTAATGATTGGTCCCTTATCATGTTTAAGGAGAAAGGTGCAAAAAATCTAGTACGAAAGCATAACATCCTATGGTTTTGCTATTTCAAATGAGTCATTGTGGCATTTTCATCATAATTATTTGTTTTGGATGACTCATACTATGGAATATCAAGAATAATTAGGAGAGATTGCGAAATACATATGGAAAAAATGTTAGGTTTTGGTATACTATACTTTTAGAGATACACCCTATGGAAGTTGGGGTTTGTGAGTGGTCCCATAATTAGTTTCAAATGAGAGACCTTGGAATTTTCACTATAACATTTGTTTTGTGAAGTTTCAGATGGTGAAATTTTACACATATTAAAATGATATATTAAGGAAAACCTGATAACAAATTCATATTCTCGTTTGATATAATTTCAACGATATACCATGTGGCTTTTAGGGTTTGTGAATGATCCTAAAATCAATTTCAAATGATTAATAATGGGAATTTAACCATAACATTTTTTGTGTGATGGTTTAGACCATGGTTTTCAAAATATTTAGAAAACATATGGTGGTACATATGATAAAAGTTTCATATTTTTCTTCTCTATACTTTATAAATATACATTATGGAAGTTAGGGATTGTTAATGGTCGTAAGTCAATTTCAAATGAGCTGACTAGGTATTTTAATTATAATTGTTTTTTTGTGACACTTTAGACTGTGACTTTTCTATAAACTAGAGTAGATTTACTGAAGTACCTCAATATAAATTTTAGAATCCGATTTGACAAATTGGAAACATGGTAGAATTTACAACTTTTCGCTTGGTAAGAGTCAAAAATCAACAAGTTTGGGGAAAGTTATAATAAAGTTTACTTGGAACATCAAATTCTAGTCAAACTTGTGGAGCAAAAGAGAAGATATATCAGAGTACTACAACAAAACTTATTATATTCATGAGGGGAAAAATCTTAGAGATATATCGAGAGAAATGTCAAATATCTAGATAGTATTTAAATTAAAGTTTCAAAGATATGTGACTTACAAGTGAGATAACTTTTGATTTCAAGATCAATTCTTTTAGTGACTGAAAATTGTGATAATGAGGAGTATTATTATATTTTTACATACATCCCAAGAAATATCCAAAAGATACTACACTGATTACACCCCCTAAAGGCTCATCCAAAAATCATGAATAAACAGAAGATGTTCAGTACGGGGTAACCAAGTTGGAATGTCAACTGTCATAGGTGCAACAATAATTTGAAAAGGATATTGAACAAAAAATAGATGGCAATAAGGAAAAAATGGATAATAATATGAAGCAATTGGAAAAAAGTATGGATGAAAATAAGGAATAAAGGATAAGGATATGAAATGGATGGAAAAAAAAATATTATAAAAGCCATAAATGAGAGGCTCCTTAAAATTGATAATGCATCTAAAGGAACTCATGAAAATAAAAGTATAGTAATCAAGTTTAACAACTTGCTAATAAATAAATAAAAATCAAGTGGATTTAATGAAAATTGTGGAGCTACTCATGGATAGCTTCCTAAAGGAGTGAACCTTCCCAAGATAGAAAAAATAATTTTCTCACATGTGTCCCAAGAAATATCCAAAATATATTACATTGATATAACCTCCTAAAGGTTCAAACAAGTATCATGAATAAAATGAAGATGTCTAGTACTAGGTAACCAAGTTGGAACATCAATTTTCACAGGTGCAAGAATCATTTAAAATCGATATTGAACAAAATATAGATATAAATAAGGAAGAAAAGAATAATAATATGAAACAATTGGAACAAAATATGGATGAAAATAAGCAGTAAATGAATATAATTATGAAATGGATGGAACAAAAGTTTATAGAATCCATTAATGGGAGGCTCCTTAAAATTGATAATGTATCTGAAGAAACTCATGAAGATAAGAGTAGCATTCAAGTTGAACAATTTGTTAATAGTAAAAGACATTCTAGTGGATTTAATGATAGTTGTGGAGATACTCATGTATAGTTTCCTAAAGTATTCAACCCCCCCAAGGTTGAATTAAATAATTTTGATGGAAAATAGGTCTTTACCTAGGTGCAACAAATAAGAAATATTTTGAATTTCATAATACGATGGATGATAAGAAAAGAATTCACATGGAACTTTGATTTTAAAGCCTATGAATGGTATCAATGGGTACTTAAAAAGAAGCCCCATTATTATAATTATACTTGGTATCTATTTACAAGAGACTTAGAAGCGTAATATGTAAAATCTTGGGAACATGAATATTGTATGCAATTGATAAGAATCAAGTAGTTTGGTGATATTGAAGATTATAATTCAAAATTTCAAGTTTTGGCCACAAGCGTGGATAACATAAGTAACAAAAATTTATTGGAATATTACATGGGTGGATTAAAAAAAATCCATTAAACATAAATGTTTATGAAAACATATGAAAAAATGTTATGGAAATTTTGACAGTGCTAGAAATTCATCAACCAAGGGGTATCCCTGATGTGAAGTCCCAATTAGACCTCATGCCAATTGGAGTAGGAGCCCCATCCAAAGTATCAGTCTGACTACCATGTATTCTTGTATATTTTCTTCAACTACAAATTTCACCACAAAAGAGTAATACACAAGTATCTTTGGGTTAGCAAGTGAGTATTCCTTGTGAAATGTTCATCTACAAAAAGTAGCAAGGTCCTTCTACCGAAAAGGAAGAGAAAATTGGGCCCTTTAAATACAAGTAATAGTACTTTCTATAAAAGCCACATGAGCATATAGATAAGAATGAATCATTGATCAACCAGCAAAATAGTTCACAAGGAAGCAACGATTATTAAAGAAAATACATCACACATTTAAAAAGATAAGTACCAAAGCCACCGAAATAGTTTAATTTCCTTAGTACAAATGAAAACAACATACATCGCAAACATTCAAAGAAAAATATTACAATATTCATGACATATGCATGCTCAATAAGCTTATGAATTAAGTAAAATTACCAAGATACATCAAGACAACGAACACCACTAGCCCCAATAGTGGAGCATTAGAGCAGTCACTTTCTCCTCCAAAACAAATATATTCCTCTCTAATTCTTGGTAGGAGGAGCCAAGATGAAATGTCCTTTACATGACTAATGAGGCTATATATATAATAGATGTGGTGATCATTCACATCCCTTGTGACTCTTAGACTACCCTTGTGATCATTCGCATCCCTTGTTTGACTTCTAAATGACCTTTAAACTTCTGCATGACTTTTCATAATACATGGATGACCTTTGGACTTCCACTTTATATTAAATTTCTTCGATTTTGAATTTACATAATCCACAAATGACGTGGAAAATAATTATTCATGACAGGACATGACATGACACTAATGACATGGAATGCATGATGATGTAGTAGTGCCAAGTTGTTCTTATTGTTGCTTCTTTATTTTGGTCTTCATTAATAGATGTATCCAATACTTCACCTTCATGAGGTATATGCATTATTCTTCATATCCACCCTCTAAAGGGTTGTGAATCATATGGAGTATTCATGTGGTCATGATATTTTTTCTACCATTGTATTCAAATGTTCCTTCATCTTCTTGCTTGATGATCATCTTATTTACTTAGATCATTATGTGTCTTCTAGCATGGTATCCTTATCCATCTCCTTCATCATCATCCTATCATGATATAATAGAATACCTACGACCACAATCCACTCATGAAAATACGACATTAGTCCGATAAACCCCTAGCCTAAGATTCTTCATGAAATCACTAGGTAGGGATGGAAATGGTGACTGATTGAGTGAATGACTCAGGGGTTGTGTAGTTCTAAAGGCTAAGGTCTAGGATTAAGGCTTGAGACTATGAAATGTGTAGTTCAAGATGTCCAGGATCAAAGGATTGTGCAATTAAGGGATTCAAGGACTTAGGTAGGAGGCTTGAGCCTTGAGACCATGCGATGTGCAATTTTGGAGGTTTGAGCAGAGGGTATATGCATTTGAGGGACTAAAGGGGTCAAGCTAGAGGCTTGAGGCTTGAGATTTGGTTGTGTGCAGTTCTGAGGGCCTGGCCTAAGTGATTGCATAGTTGGGGGACACAGGAGATCAAGCTTAAGGCTTGAAGTTTCACAATCCAAAGTTCAGACCGGAGATCAAGTGGGGAGACTGCGCAATTGAGGGGATCAAGGGATCAAGGTTGAGGCTTGAGGCTTGAAGTTTCCCAGCGTGCAGGTTTGGAGAGAGAACAATCTCAAGGATTACATAGTTGATCAGCTTAAGGTGTCAGGCTGGAAGCTTGAGGCTTAACACTACGAAGTGCACAATTAAGGATGACTGGGGGCAGACATTGCATAGGCTTGGAGTTCAAGGGTCAAGGCTAGGCACTGTGAATATGCAATGCACATTTCCAAGAGAAAAGATCAGGAATCGAGAGTTAAAACTGCGCAATTCATAGTTCAGGAAGGCTGAGTGAGGTCAAGTTGCACGGGAGTGAAATTTTATGAATGAGGCTAAGTGTGGAATTAGTGAGACCTAAGTAAACAAGGACAAAAATTGAGCATGATCACACACTTACAACAGTTTAAGTGATCCAGAAGGATCTCATTAGATTAGTTACATAGGTTTAGTTTTGTCCTTAGCATTCAGTGTCCGGTGTCGTCAGCTTCAAAAATGATGCTTATGGTCCAGGTTGTCCGATAATGTATATGGTTTTCATGGTGTTCAACGAATATGGTTTGATACCTGGTTGTCGACATGTGATTGTCATCAGTTCCGCTAGGATTTGATCATTGAATTGTAATTTTCATCCACCTTGTAGAGTTCAGTTGGTGACAAGGTTTTGTCATCATGTGATGTCACCAATGTCGCTTTGTGACAAAGAAGTGTGTAATGGTTTTATGTGAAAATGTGTAAGTTTTTGACACTAAAACACCTAAAACCTATGCCTAAATGTATTACTTCAACCCTAAGGTGGAAAACATTAAACCTAAGTCCTAGAACTAATACATTAACCTATTTAAATTCATGTATTAAACCATGAATTAAACATACATTAAAATACATTTAACCTATGACTAAAACCCTCTCGAGCTATTGTATTACAAACAAAATTATGTAATACACAAAATAGATATAACAATCATAAAACAATAAGGCCTAAACCGCGCGGGGACCATTGCTCATGTGAGAAATGGGGATGTCAGGGCTTGATCACAACAAATATCTGTGTCACCACTCGGAACAGGCCCTAACCGTAACCGCCTCATGATAGGAATGTGAATAGGGAAAATGTTAATCGTAGCATCTCAACAATAGTCAACAGACCGGAATCATTAGAGTGGATTACTACCTGGATAACCATGAAGGGAATGATGTCACATGCAGTTCGACTGACTGCAATCGTCAGGCTTAACCTGCAAGGTGGCATATTGTGACAAGACTACAAATGGGCCACCTGTTCACATGCGGGTGGTCAACCAACTCCGCGCCGTTAGTAAACGCTAGTGGATATATTTGTTATATGATGTATTTTTGGGTTTTTGAAAGGTATTTTTGGGTTAAACTAATTCAAAGACCACATAACCTTATCCCTAGGTGTCATTTCATGACAAGACCGAGGGAAAACAAACCCTAAAATAAGCCAGTTCATTTCTAAACTTGGATGAAGAAGTTCAAATGTACTTGCAGGGTTTTAAAAGGTTGTTTTGCTCATTAAAGAAGGAAGGGAGTGGTTTTGAGTTTTATGTGCAGGTTCTAGAGGATATAGTCGATTTTGTTTTCAGTGTAATAGGGGAATTGGGAGTCAGAATTGGAAATCAAGATAGATATTGGAAAGCTGGTTCAGAGAGCTTTCTTGTGATAGTGGCTAGAAGTGCTTGTGTGCACATTTAGTGCGGTCAAATTGTCGTGTAATCGACCTCTTCAGTTTCAATCCTAATAAAGCAGTCGCCCATCTTGAAAATGGACTTGGAGACATAGTCCATCAGGGATGAACTCTGTAATCAATATTGTTGTCTAGTATCACTATGTATTTGTTGTTTTCACTTCTGTTTTGCATCTTGCTTATGTCTTATCATCTGTCGTAAAGTATTTATTCTCAAGCAGTTCTCATGGTTTTCTACACTTTAAGTTAACATTCATTTCACTATTGGCATAATCAATTATACTTTAGTTTTAACATATGATCATTTCAAATCATTAAACATTAATCACTTAGAATACATGAACACCATACTCTTCTCGATGTGACAACATTACGACGACTTCCCCAAGTATGACACTAAAGGTACACTTTCCGACGACAGTGACGACACTTGTGTGGAAGCGCATAAAAATTTGGGAATGAGTGTAAAACATGTCTACATTACTGGAAGGACTCATCAACACCAAATTTACACTTTAAAACAAATCAAAAATCTAATTTACATGATAAGTGACACTTCTCATGCCAAAAGATGACATTTTCTATATGAAGAGAAAAGTGTGAATGATACTCCTGATATGCAAATGATAATGAAATAGACACATGACACAATGAAGTTAACATGAAAATGGCACTAATTAAAGTGAAATCAAGGAAAATGACAATGGAAAACATGAAAGTGACATTAGTGAAAACAAAGGTGCACAAAAGTGATAATCTGGAAAACTGATCGAAATATAACTATAAAACACAGCCATAAGTGAGAAATTTTCAATGACAATGTGCACTGACTGTCGACATGAATTGAAAATTACACAGACACTATCTTGGTGGACTATGCTAGGCCTCCTCAATATTTCATGAAAGGACGCATTCATGAATTCATTACGGTCTAAACATGTGTGAGCCAGTGACTTCAATCCAAGAAGGGAAATCAAAAGCATCAACTAACCAAGAAGTGACTACAGAACAATCGATCACAATATCCACATTAGGCTCCAAAATTTGAGGGTGTTTGTCATAGTGACAATAGGAAATTATACAATTTTCTCGTCATACTTGTAAAAATTCCTTGTATATTCAAACTACCTATGTAAATTTCTAAAACAAAAGACTTGAATCTACTCTACTCATCAGTAGAAACAATTAATCGGTCAAGAAATAATGAATAATACAATAGAAATAATTCAATCAACACATTAGAGAATGATTTCTTATGGAAATCCATAGCTAAAAACCCCTACTATTTTTATATCACATTAGTTAGAAAATATGAGAAGATTACAATGCTTTGCTCAAGCTTGAGAAACCTCTGCACTATCTCTATTTGTCTCACAACTTCTTGGACAAGCCTAAGACAATACTTAACCAATTTTCTATTTTCCCAAGTCCCTATTTCCTTGTGTTGTTTCCTTGGGAATTAACCCCTATTAATTAGGGAAATTACTCAATTGGAATTGCACAATCCTCTTAGGCCTTCCTCTGACTACATGCACCACCTGTACAATTTGGATGATTATGCAACTAATAATACACTGCCCTTGAACTCTAATCTTAACTAGGAAACTCTAATATTTGACATACATAAGTTATTTATGAGTGAATCATCAGTTAATTGGTTGAACAGTTGAAGCAACACCCCACTGTTTGACCTCCTACTAGTTCCTCCATAAGTTGGAATTAGTTTAACTAGATTTAACTCAATTAAAATGAATTAATTAATTACAACTCAAAATAAACTCAACCAGGGCTCCTATAAAGTATGATACACTCTACATGACTCAAGTTAGATCCTCAACTCAAATTAACTGAACCTGTTGAACCACATCTAGAAGCCCAACATGTAAGAGACAGTGAAGAAGAAGCAAAATGATAGCAGATGGAAGTAGAGAGTGCAACAATTATGTCCTTATTTTTACCATATTTACCACCCGGGAAACCCAACATAAAACTAGTCAAAGACTCCAGGGATGTGAAGTATGACACATTTTCACCATTACTACTAGAGTTTTATAACCTTATTTTCCACTCCATTATAGTGAGAGAAACCCAAGTTCAACTTACCTCAGTTGTTTGGCTAAAATGCATCCCTTTTCACCATTTCTTTTACTTATGTGAGATTTATCCCATGATAAATGGGTGATTTTACATAATTGAGCAATTTCTCATATTTACTTTGCCAAAATATTATAATTATGAGATAATATTTATTCCATAATTGAGATAATTTAGAAAAATATCATAATTGTGAAAAATGTTTCTAGAGTTTTCCATTCCCAAGGAGATCAACTTGACCCACTTGTGTATGAGTTGACTAGGGGTCCATTATTGCAGAAGTTTCCTAACTTCTCAAGCCCCTAGGTGTCTAGATACTTTCTCCTAGAGGATGCAATGAGCCTTTATAATCTCACCAAGAGGGAAGGGAGGAGAGTAGCCAAACTATAGCACAAGAGCTCTGTTGTCTTGGGAGAGGAGACCATACTACAAGTTGGAGGAGAGGATCTTATTTGTTGAAGGTATACATTTGATGTAATTTCATTTATATGGTTAATAAAAATCTATGTTCCCTTCATTACATGAATTTGTGTTCAGTATGTTATGTGATGATATCTATTGCTTTTGATCTGACAATATTCTAAGGAAGATCAATTGTTTTCCTTGTTCATTTGTGTTTGTGTGTAGGGATAGATATTTAGTGCAGACATGTTGGATCTTTTGAGTGGAGTGAAAGATCTGCATCAAACTCAAAACCCTTCCCTAACATGCGAGGATTCCATATATGATCTCTTATATTTATAGCATAGATATGGCTACTTGCCACATGCATAACCATCTATATTGGGGACCATTATTAGATTGTATTATCCCTTATATTTTGTTTTCTGGTGATCTCAATCGAGAATGAGATCGTGGAGAAATAACTCCTTGCATATTTAGCTGCAACAGAATTGGTGGTTTCAATGAGAGCATTTTTAGTTTTCCCTCTTTGTTTGAGATCTCCTCTTCTTATTTATGTTTTATGCTTTTCTCTTGTTCCCATTGAGTTATGTGTAGTTTTTTGGATTCATTTTGATCTCCATTGATTTTACTTGCTTCAGATTTGAGCTAATCTTAGATATGGAGTTTTATTTTTGTTTTTTGTATGAGAGAAGAACAAATCTGGGAATTAAAAATGAATTCTGGAATTTTTTTTTATACATAATTTAATTGAATTTACCACATATCTAGGTTCCTCTCAGAATTTCATCCAAAAAAAAATCACTAAAAACGGGCATTGTATAAGGATTTATGGGTGATTGAAGTTTGCTAGTTGATTTTTTTTGCCTCGATCGCTCTCATGGAGAGTCATCTGAGTGACTAGACTCCAAAGTCATTCCCTTGCTGATATTCTAAGAGAGACTCTGGTCGCTCTGATATAGTTATGTCCCAACAATCAAGCTTTTAAGCCCTGACGAAGGCCCTGATCTGTTCTGATTTTTTTTTTCACTCTTGTTCATCCTTAGCCTGGACCCCTGTTCATCTGTTGTGTATGGTCCAGCTATGTTGTTCTTCCACAATTCTCTTTGGATCAGCCACTTGTTATCAAAGTGGGATTTTTGTCTTTGATTGAGCTTAAGCTCTCTTGTTATTTGTTGGTCTGATTGTAGGACTGTGTGAGCTATGGTTTTCTGTTACTGATTCTCGACTACATGGATTTGGTCTGATCTTTTATGTCACAAAGGTATTTGTCTCTCTTTTAGTCCTTCAAATGGTCTCTAAAGCTCTTTTGGATTCGTTGGGTTGAGGTTTGATTTTCGCCTCTAGATATCACTTTCAAATTTGATTGGCCAGTATCATAGACTATTTAGGCCTAATCCACATCTTATTGAAAAACTTTTGTCACTTTCATTCATTATTATTGTCTCTTTTTGAGCAATTTTTCTTTTTTTTTGGGTTATTTTGGTCACATTTGGTGGTGTTATTACTAGTTGTGCATTTTTCATCTAAAAAATCTCGCTTGAGTGTGTTTTAATTTTTTTGTTTCGCCCCCATTTGATCTTTCTTAGGTATTTTTGCCTCTAGGGTCGGGTTGTGACCTTTGTAGACCATTGGCCTTGATTAGGCCATTTTACTACAGCCTTATCTTGATGACATTACCCTTCCTCTTTTCACTTTTGGCTTTCGGTTTGGTTGCTTTCAGTGTGTTTCTTTCATTGGGCTTTGTTTGTCCTAGTCGTGATGCTTTTGGAGTGCTTTGCATTCTTGCTTGGGAATATTTTCGTTTGGTTTCTTTTTAGATTGTTTTGGTTTCCCTTCTTGGTTTGTTTTGGGTCATTAATTTATAAAATTTGGGACAATTTGCATTCAAGAAGATTTAGAGGTGCATCATAATAGGCATTGGTGTGTTAGTAGGCTCTTACCCTCCTTTAGTCAGCATTTGAATTGAAAAACGAAAATCACATATAGCTGCATTAGGGTGAATAACTAAGATTCATTCACACCATCTTAGTTTCATGCTGCATCCTTCTTGTGTAAACAACAACCACTAAAGTCAATGTGATAATAAAATTAATTTGATTCGTCTTGTATTTTCGTTGGTAGTACACCAACACTAGCTTAAGCTAAGGTCTTGGAGATAGGAGTGTGAGTTAACTGCTCCAAGACTACAAAATTAACTTAGCATCTTGTGGTAGGGAGTTAAATCCATTTTCAGTACTGAAGTCTGGGAAGCCCTTCTCACAAAAGGGTCAAGCACATGGTCACACTTGGGCTAGGCAAATTGACACAACCCCTTTCACTTAGTTTCATGTGGCACGATATAGTAGAATCTCCATGCATACAAACAATGTCATTATCACTTAGGGACCACTTGGGAGGAAACTCTCAAGGGGGATTTGGTCTTAGCTCCTTTTGTGGTTACATTTCCTGCCCTTTGCATGTGGATTTGTCCAATGATTACCCCCCTAGGTCGTGTTATTGTACGTGGTGACCATAGTAGCCTATATTCTTAGGGCTCATACATAGGTTCAGGGTCAGGTTCATCTTCTCTATACCTGGGACATATATTATTCATACTCTAACTTGCACCAACTTCATAGATAAAAGGGCTAGGAAGTAGGATGCTAGTATAATTGTTCCACCACTAGATTCTTTGTATTTTGGTTTGTGTGTCCCATATTTTAGGATGTTTCTAGTGTGTGTTGTTTGGGCTGAGTTAATATATTTGGCCTTAGGGTGTTTTGCACTAACATAAGTAATTTAATAACTTAACACCCTAGCTGAATTTGTTCATCGACGGTCACATCACTCATGGTTTACCTCCTGAATGAGGTGGACTTGTTACCCCTACATGGAGAGTACCTGTCGGTGCTCAAAACTTAGACTAGCACATTGTCTTGGATTCTATACCTTGTCTTTTGGATAGTGACTTGATTTCTATCGATACTTTGGCAGATGACTCTGGAGCCCATGATAGTCCACCGTTGACAGATCCTCTAGGAGCATAGTTATTGTGGTTAAATCCTAATAGTTCCACAACTGCCTACATTCATGTGCCTTTATCCATTCTTTACCCTATGGCAGAGGTTGAGACGTCCTTACCTCCTACATCAGTAGTATCAGCTACCATGACATCATTACCACCTCTTAGTGTGGCTATACCCTCTCCTCCATCCACACCTCCTACATATTCTTAGGGAATTCCACCAGTTTCTTCTATGACTCTTGCAAATTTATTGAACGTTTCCATGCACACACCATATCCCATGTCGACCACGATGCCTTAGCTTAGTCAGCCGATAGGTTAAAGAATTTTTACATTGTATTTTTCCCAACAAACTATTCTTGTCCCTCAGTTAGGCATGGTTACTTCAAATAATATGTGGGGAGGATCACCAGTTGTCCCTAGTCAGTCTAGGGGCAACATTGTTTCTAGTTTGTCACAAGCTTAGTACAGTTCACTTTTTGGAGGGGCGCCACCTACCAGTTGTTAGTGTTAGTGTCTTCACACTGCCATTAGTGATAAAAATTTACTTTTTTGCATTCATATTAGGAATCCCATTCACAATGAGTTGCATTCAATTAGTTCATGGATCAGCTTATAGTAGGGTTCATTCCATTTTTTTCCCTCATGACATATATCTGCTAATCTCCTTTCATACTTTTCAGTCCATGATTCATGTATATTTTTCAGTTCATTTCATCATTTTGGTTTTAGGTCTATGGTTTCAGTCTCATTAGGTATTAGGGTTTTAACATAGTCAAATTTCAATGACTACTGAAAATAATCATCAATATAGGGTCAACATACACATGAGGATGACAATAACCATCATAAAAGTTTTAATCTCTTTAATTTGTAAACTTAATAAGTTTTTACCTCAAAACTAGTTTTGAGGTGAAAACAGAGCATCAGTGTTTTATTTGTAACTTTCATGTAACTTTATTGATCCTATATGTAATAAATATTTCTATGTTGCTCCTGGTCACTTGGTGACATTTTCCAAGTACATGCCACTGCAAAACGACAAGCAATCAAGCATCAATCCACCTATCAAAAGCCAAAAGTCAAATATCAGAAAAATAGAGTATTTGAAGAAAACAAATAGAGATTATAAAGTGGATTTTGAAGAATGAAAAATCAAAAGTTGAAAAGAAATATAAAGGTTATCCATATCTTATGTAATTTCTTTGTTGAAAGTTTCAAGTGCTAAGGAGAGCCAAAAATGCGATCTTGAGCCATTATTGAGAAAAGGGAGGAAGTCATAAGATTTTTGGAGAAATCTGAGGGTGCTGCACACCTAGCAGCTAGCGCTGCGCACCTGGGGAATTCACACAGTGTAAAACTGAACATGCACTGCACATAGAAGAGGCGTTGCGCACCTGAGAGAGAGTGTTTCACACTTGGCAGCCAAGCTCCAAAATGTGCCAAATTGTTCCAAATTGCATTAAATCACCTCAAATATCTTAATTTCCTCCTTTGCAAGTAAGTATCATTGCTATTCTTGCTCAAAGGACTTTTTGCAATCAAATTTTTGTGAGTTTGTCTCTTAAGAAAGTAAACCCTAGTTTTCACCAAAATATCTCATACATTCAAAAGCCCATTGTTTTATTGCTATCTTTCCTCATCTAGTTGTTATTCCCTAAAAACTATTCCCCATACAAGATTTTGTAAACATCATTCCCTCTATTTTTTCCCCACTTCATACACTATTCCAAAACCCTAACACTATTCTTTAACCCTACTCACTTACTAAATCATGTTCACACCCTTATTCACTATCACCCATTCATCTATCAAAATCTCTTCCTACTCATCTTACATTCATTCACCATACTTCATTCATCATAAGGGAAACAACTGTAAAATAATGGAGAGGGACAGTGAGTATGAAATGGCGGAAGATACCCATAGTGACAGTTGTAGGGAAATAAATTTGTAGCAGAGGAAGCCTCACAAAGGGGGAAAGATAATCAGGGCAGATCCCATTAGTTTGAGGGAATTTCTTGCTTGTCCACTTGCCATCTCATGTTTCAAACATCAGTCATGTTTTGGTTTCTGTGAAATGGTGAAGAGGGTTAAGTTTCATCATGAATTAGCAAGGTTGTTTGTGACACATCTGGACAACAATGAAGTAAACCTTGTTGGTGTTACATTCACTTTGTCACCTACTATTATTTCAGAGGCTACAGGTATTCCAAATGTAGGTGAAAACTGGAACAAAGGATAGTATATTGACAGGGAGTACTATGAGCCTTACATCAAGGCTAAATACCATGGCAAATTGAAGAGAGTGTTCCCCTTCAAATTTTTGGATGATAAGTTTGCTCCACTCATGAAGATCATCATCAAATACTTTACTTGTGAAGATAGGTTTTCTAGGTTATATTCCTACCACATTAGATTGTTGATGCATTTTACTAGAGTGAGGATGATGAATATTCCTTACTTCATGTTCTGAAATATCGAGAAGATGGCACTTTATGTCAAGAAGAAGCCATATCCCCAATAGTTAAACAACATCTTTAATTATTATTTGATTAAAATCATTGTTCTACTTTAGCTAAAACTTATCAACATGCCATGGGAAACTTTCATTTTTCATGAGATGTTCAAAGGCCCACAAATATTTTCATCAGTGCATCAGGAGGAAGGTGGACCTTCAAGACATGAACAAGTCAAAGTAACTGAAATTGTTGGAGTGCCAGTGTTTGTGACCTATGAGAGAGGCACTAGCAAAATTTTTGCAGCTACCAGGCAAGTATTATCTCCACAAGGTCTGGAAGGGGTCTCGCCTTCATCTTCAGGCCACAAGCAAATGCTATCTCCACAAGGAGTGGAAGGCACTTTGCTTTCATCTTCAGCTAAAGAGGTACAGGTTGGGAAGCACAGCAAGGGAAAAGGTAAAGGCAAGGGAAAAATTCATGAGAAGGATCCTAGTGATGGGCAAGAGAGGGACTTTGACCTAGTTGATCATGAGGAGACACAGGGAGTTGATGTCATTGATTTGCAGACTCAAGGTACAAAGATAACTAAAGACATGATCATCAAAGAACAAGAGGCTGATATACAAGCCTTGCTAGTCAATTTAGAGAGGGAAAAGTGGATCATCAATTATCTTGAGCAAGAAAACAAGCAATTGACCGATAAGCAAGTCCTCATGGAGTTGCAAATGATCAAGGAGAACCGGAAAAAGGCAAAGAAGGCAAAGGTCAAGATGACCTCCATTAATCAAGAGATTGAGAATGACTAGGAAACTTGGCTTGAAAGTGTCAACATACACCTTGGAAAGCTGCTTGAGAAGGCCAATAAATAAAAGAAGATGCTTTTTCCCATGGCCTATCACTATATGACCCGAAACAAAATATGCAATATAAGGATGAGGAAGCTTAAGGCAAGTTTTAGGGAGGCCTTGAGAAGAAAAAAGAAGCAAGACAAGTTGGAAATCTTAGCTGTGCCAATTTTGGGAAAATTTTGGTAAGATTTTGCAATTTTCAAAATTTAAATTTTGCAACACAAGAATTTGGCATCAGTGGTGCTGCGCTATTGCCTGGGACACTTTTTGGAGAAATGGATTGCATATTCAGATTTAGCATGACACGATCATGAATCCCTGAAAGTTTCAACAAATTTGGAGCAAATCTTGGTCACATAAAGGTCAAAAAACCATCAAAAAATGAACTCTTTGCCTCTTTTCAGACACACAAGAAGCAGCCTTGGGAGATTCCACTTTTGAGGGGGCAAATGACCTCCAAATGCAAGACATCAAGATGTTCCAGAAACTATACAGGAATATCTTTCCAACGAGCTATCTTGTGATCAATTTGGTCAAGGGGAAGGCCTCCAAAACTCGGTCTGATGCGGCACTGCGCATAGGAATAGTGGCATTGCGCATTGGATAAATTTTGCGAGTTTTGCTCAAAAGTCAAAATTTCACCTAGTTTTTCTACAAGTTGGATTTTCTTTCATATTGGATGAATTTATGATTGTAAATTATGGTAAGATGTATAAATATAATTGAAAAATGACCTTAGAGGGTAGATTCATCATCTTGAGGTGGTTGAGGGGTAAATGAATCAGTTTCCATGGTTATAGAGGCAAGTTGTTCCACTACCTATATTCCTGTTCCTAGTTTAGAAATGGTTGAAACCACCTGTTTTCTCATGGATTCGACCCCTGATGGCTAGCATAGGTAGTTTGATGTCTATATTATGTATTTTTTCAGTCATTAGCAAGGGTTGGACTCTTTTGAATGCCTTGAGCTATATTGTACATCTCTACAACAGTTTGGCAAGGAAATAAACCAGGATTTGTAGCTATTTTTGTGGGATTCTTGTGGTAATGTGCTTTTGCATTGTTTCTCCTACTATAATTAGTTTTTATCATGTGTTATGTGTGCCAAATCTGATTCATTCCTCTTAACTAAATGAAATCAAGATAGATAGGTAGAATACATTAGTAACAGTGCCCTGCCTTGGGAATACATTTAGTTTTTGATGTTTTCAGCTACTTGAAGAGGATCCATGATCTCCGCATGCCCTCCTTAATTCCACACTAGTATTAGACCTACCATATCATTCAATTCCAAGTGCCAAAACACCTACCTACCTCGCCCCACAGAACATCCTGCATTCCTGACTCGATTTCCCCGACCCAAGCTGCCTGCACCATTTGATCCAGCAACAAAACCATCAAAATCAACCAAAAAACCCTAGAGCTACTATACCTAGCCTAAAATCCATATTTTTTCATTCATCTTAACTGAGATTCTCAAGGAGAGAGCCCTCTCCCGACCTGGTAGGGCTAGCTACCAGGTTAAGCCTGGTTTGTGGTTATCCTAGGATTGCCTCCCTTCAACCTGAGGTCAATATAGGCTCTAACATAGTGGCGACCATATTGGGGAATGTAGTTTTATGTTCCTCAGAAAAAAATATCAAGTTTAGATCTGATTTTTTATGGTGGACAACGATCAGACACGAGAAGGATGAAATCATTCACCTGGTGATTCAAAATTATTTTCAAGATCAGATCCAAGGACTCCACTGGAGGATGAACCTGGCCAGTAGAAACATGAAAGGACAAAATGGAAAGATCAGGTATTCAAGTTGGAATTTCATCCAGGATATTATGTTCTTTTTCATAAATTATTTCTTCTCTTTTGCCGATAATGTCAAGAAGGATTTATGAAGTATATTGTATTTGAGAAAAGATCTTAGACCTGCATTTGATTCTTTCCCTTGGAAGATTGTGAATACAAAATGTTTGCATGCCTTTGATCTTGATCAAGACCTTTCTTCTGAATCTTGTGATGACCGTCTTCAAACTTATGAGCCTCAAGATACCAAGAGTGATTCTACACCTTCTGTACATACCCCTAGACGTTGTAAAATTCCAGATAGATACAAGCCTCTGATTTTACCACCTATATCCCATGCTTTCCCTAAAAATCATTACCTGTATCTACCAATATTTGACGGTCACTCTGACAATATCACTGTTGAGAGAAATGTACTGAAGTTTGAGTCTTTTCTTGACCTTTTGGAAGTTGATGAATAGGATGTCAGTATTAGGCTTTTTGCTCTTTCTTTGCAAGGCAAAGTCAAGAGTTGGTTCAAAACCCTACCTGATGCAAGCATCTTAAATTTCCAGCACTTTGTCAAAGTTTTCCTCGACAAGTGGGTGGTTAGATAGAACCCTTTCTTGATTCTAGAAGAGTATAACCAGCTGAAAAGACAGTCAGGGGAGACAGTACAACAATTTTCTACCAGATTTAACCAAGTTTATTGTTCGATGCCTATTAATATAAGACCTCCTCCTGGATCCGCTCTCTTACACTACCCGGAAGCCTTTGATCCTTTAATGGAGTTTTAGCTGAGGGAAAGGAACCTTGCAACAATTGAAGAGATGCAGAACAATTCAGTAGGTGTAGAGGTTAATTTGCTAATTAGAAGGGCAAAGTTGAAGGAAGAAGAGAGGAAGAACATAGATCCAGAGGAATTGATATATTTAGAGGTAAAGCTCGACATTTTGGTAAGTGCAATGGAGGAGATGATGTAAAAGATCACCACAAGGAATGAGTATGATGTTCAAGACCATGGCTTGCTGATTGAAGAAGAGCAAGTGGTTGATCCAAAACATTTTCTTTCTTATCCTAGTTGTCATAGATCTGATAATGATTGTTTTATAGATCATCTTGGAGAAGATATCTGTTGATATGACATGTATGCTTGATGATGTTTTTTATATCGATGATTTCCCTAAGTTTGATCAGTAGGATGATGTTTATGTTCTCCAAATATAAGCTAATCTTGCTGACAAATCAACAGCTCGTTTGTGGAAGGAGGAAGTTCATTTTCAAGTTCACTTTCCGTAGTTCGAATACAGTGATCAACCATTGCATATAAGCTATGGAAGTGAGGTGGAAAGTGCATCAAATTTTGAAGTAAGTGAAGGATCTTTGCCTTTTTGTTTTACTTCATTTCAGATCATCAGAGACAACTTTCGTGCAATTAGAAATCAATCGTCGATAAGTTTTTCTCTTGACCATCTAGAGGGCAATGAAATCCTTGTTCAAGACTTCTCATATCTAGATAGACTTCTGTTTTGAATCATTTCAGTTTTTGAAGGGGAATTTGCATAATATATCTTCAAATGAGCAACTTGTAGAAAATCATTCAATCTCATTGGAACCAATAGAAAATGGGTTACAACAGCCTTTTCAAGTTTTTCACAATCCAATAGCTGATGTGTTGGATGATGTCTATAGTCAAATCTTTTCTCCATTAGCTAACTGTGAGCTAAGTATTGATACAAATTTGATCCGGCAACCGGTTTCTTTGTCATTTTCAGCAGGATTCTCATCACAAAGCTCAGATAAAAGTTTTCATTCATGGTATGAGGAGAAGAAAAGTAATCCATTGGATGAGCTAAGTCCCAGTGCACATGAATTTCAAGATCATTATGCAGTATTTTTGGAGTCGGATAGAGAATCCATATTATTCAACGGATCTATTTACAAGTTTTCATGGGAGTTTCCTTTTAGTAGTTTTCTCTTGTTGTTCATAAACAAGCACTTGCAAAGAATTCAAAAAACAACCAGAATGCTTACTTGGTTGCATTGGTTGTTTCATTTCACTTGATTAGGTGCTCAATGCAACAATTAGAGTAGGTTTTATTGAATAAGCTCCACTTTGAGCATCTTTTCCAGTTTGTCAGTTGTGTTTTAGTATCGAGTCAATTTTTATTTGAGTAAAAGTCATTTTGTGTCTTTGAGCCATCAGTATTCAGTCATGTATTTTAGTTTGAGTTTTATTTGACTCCATGCCCAATCGAAGAGGCACTAGTATACTTATTCCAAAGATCTATGGTTCTTGGCACTTCCAAGGAGCTACCATCCCCATTAGAGCCATTGTTAGTGTCAATGTCTTCACACTGCCATCAGTGATCAAAATTTACTTTTTTTGCATTCATATTAGGAGTCCCATTCACAATGACTTGCATTCCATTAGGTCATGGATCAACTGATGGTTGGGTTCATTCCAGTTTTTTCCCTCATGACATATATCTGTTAATCTCCTTACATACTTTTCAGTCCATGATTCTTGTATATTTTCAGTTCATTTCATCATTTTGGTTTTCGGTCTAAGGTTTCAGTCTCATTAGGTATTAGGGTTTTAACATGGTCAAATTTCAATGACTATTGCTAATAATCATCAATCTAGGGTCAGTAGACACATGAGGATGACAATAATCATCAGAAAAGTTTTAATCTCTTAAATTTGTAAACTTAATAAGTTTTTAGCTTTGAGGTGAAAACAGAGCATTGGTATTTTATTTGTAACTTTCATGTAATTTTATTGATCCTATACGTAATAAATATTTCTATGTTTCTCCTAGTCACTTGGTGACACTTTCCAAGTACATGCCACTGTAGAAAGACAAAAAATCAAGCATTAGTCCACCTGTCAAAAACCAAAAGTCAAATATCAGAAAAACAAAGTATTTGAAGAAAGGAAATAGACATTAAAAAGTGGGTTCTGAAGAATGAAAAATCAAAAGTTGAAAAGCTATATAAAGGTTATCCATATCTTATGGCATTTCATTGTTGAAAGTTAAAAGCGCTAAGGAGAGCCAAAAACGCGATCTTGAGCTGTTATTCAGCAAAGGGCAGAAGTCATAGCGTTTTTGGAGAAATATGAGGGCACTGCACACCTGGCAGATGGTGCTGCGCTTAGAAGGGGTGTTGTGCACCTGGGGAATTCACACAGTGTAAAATTGAATGTGCGCTACGCATAGAAGAGGCGCTACACACCTGAGAGAGAGCACTGTGCACCTAGCATCCAAGCTCCAAAACGTGCCAAATTGTTCCAAATTGCATTAAATTGCCTCAAATCTCCAAATTTCCTCCATTGCAAGTAATTATCATTGCTATTCTTGCTCAAAGGACTTTTTGCAATCAGTTTGTTATGAGTTTGTCTCTTAAGAAAGTAAACCCTAGTTGTCACCAAAATATCTCATACATTCAAAAGGCCACTATTTTATTGCTATCTTTCCTCATCTAGTTGTTGTTCCCTAAAACCTATTCCCCCATACAAGATTCCATCAACATCATTCCCTCTATCTTTTTCCCCACTTCATACACTATTCCCAAACCCTACACTATTCTTAAACCCTACTCAATCACTAAATCCTATTCACTATCACCCATTCATCTATCAAAATCTCTTCATACTCATCTTACATTCATTCACCATAATTCATTCATCACAAGGGAAACAATTGTACAATAATGGAGTTGGACAGTGAGTATGAAATGGAATAAGATACCCATAGTGACAGTTGTAGGGAAAGAAATTTGAAGCAGAGGAAGCCTTACAAAGGGGGAAAGATAATTAGGGAGGAGCCCAATAGTTTGAGGGAATTGCTTGTTTGTCCACTTGCCATCTCATGTTTCAAACATCAGTCATGTTTTGGTTTTTGTGAAATGGTGGAGAGGGTTAAGTTTCATCATGAATTAGCAAAGTTATTTGTGACACATCTGGACAACAATGAAGTAAACCTTGTTGGTGTTACATTCACTTTGTCACCTACTATTAATTCAAAGGCTACAAGCATTCCAAATGTGGATGAAAAATGGAACAAAGGAAAGTATATTGACAGGGAATACTATGAGCCTTACATCAAGGCTAAATACCATGGCAAATTGAAGAGAGTGTTCCCCTTAAAATTCTTGGAGGACAGGTTTGCTCCACTCATGAAGATCAACATCAAATACTTTACTTGTGAAGGTAGGTTTTCTCTGTTGTATGCCTACCACATTAGATTGTTGATGCATTTTACTAGAGTGAGGATGACAAATATTCCTTACTTCATGTTCCAAAATATTGAGAAGATGGAACTTTATGTCAAGAAGAAGCCATATCCCCAACAATTAAACAACATCTTTCATTATTCTTTAATTAAAATCATTGTTCTACATCAGCTGAACCTTATCAACATGCCATGGGAAACTTTCATTTCTCATGAGATGTTCAAAGGCCCACAAATCTTTTCATCAGTGCATCAGGAGGAAGGTGGACCTTCAGGACATGAACAAGTCAAAGTAACTGAAACTGTTGGAGTGCCAGTGTTTGTGACCTATGAGAGAGGCACTAGGAATTTTTTTGCAACTGCCAGGCGAGTATTACCTCCACAAGGTGTGGAAGGGTTCTCGCCTTCATCTTCAGGCCACAGGCAAATGCTATCTCCACAAGGAGTGGAAGGGACTTTTCTTTCATCTTCAGCTAAACAAGTACAGGTTGGGCAACATAGCAAGGGCAAAGGTAAAGGCTAGGGAAAAATGCATGAGAAGGATCCTAGTGATGGGCAAGAGAGGGACTTTGACCTAGTTGATCATGAGGAGACACAGGGAGTTGATGTCATTGATTTGGAGACTCAAGGTACAAATATAGATAAAGACATGATCATCAAAGAGAAAGAGGCTGATATACAAGCCTTGTCAGTCAATTTAGAGAGGGAAAAGTGGATTATCAATCCTGAGCAAGAAAACAAGTAATTGATTGACAAGCAAGTCCTCATGGAGTTGCGAATGATTAAGGAGAACTTGCAAAAGGCAAAGAAGGAAAAGGCCAAGATGACCTCCATTGAACAAGAGATTGAGAATGACCAAGAAACTTGGCTTGAAAGGGTTAACATACACCTTGAAAAGCTGCCTGAGAAGGCCAATAAAGAAAAGAATATGCTTCGTCACATGGCCTATCATTATATGACCCGGAACAAAATATGCAATATAAGGATGAGGAAGGTTAAGGAAGGCCTTGAGAAGCAAAAAGGAGCAAGACAAGTTGTAAATCCTAGTTGATACCTCATTAGCTCATCAAAGCAGTGGATGAGGGTGCCTTGTGCCAATTTTGGGAAAATTTTGTTAAGATTTTGCAATTTTCAAAATTTAAATTTTGCAACACAGGAATTTTGCATAGGTGCATTGCACTTTTGATTAGGACACTTTTTGGAGAAATGGATTGCATATTCAGATTCATAATGATGAGAACATCAATCCATGAAAATTTCAGCAAATTTGGAGCAAATATTGGTCACCTAAAGGTCAAAAAACCATCAAATAATGACCTCTCTGCCTCTTTTCAAACACACAGGAAGCAGCCTTGGGAGATTCCACTTTTGAGGGGGAAATGATCTCCAAATACAAAAAATCAAGATGTTCTAGAAACTATATAGGAATTCCTTTCCAAAATGCTATCTTGGGCTCAATTTGGTTAAGGGGAAGGCCTCCAAAACTGGGTTTGAAGCGACATTACGCATAGGAATAGTGGCGCTGCGCATAGGATAAATTTTGCCAATTTTGCTCAAAAATCAAAATTTTGCCTAGTTTTTCTACAAGTTGACTTTTTCTTTCATCTTGGATGAATTTATGATTGTAAATGATGCTATGCTATGTAAATATAAATGAAAAATGACCTTAGAGGTAGATTCATCGTTTTGAGGTGGTTGAGGGGTAAATGAATCAGTTTCCATGGTTATATAGGCACATTGTTCCACTACCTATATTCATGTTCCTAGTTTAGAAATGGTTGAAACCACCCTTTTTCTCATGGATTCAACCCCTGATGGCTAGCATAGGTGGTTTGATGTTTATATTGTGTATTTTTTTATTCTTTAGTAAGGGTTGGACTCTTTTGGATGCCTTGAGCTATATTGTACATCTCTATAGCAGTTTGGCAAGGAAATAAACGAGGATTTGCAGCTATTTTTGTGGGATTCATGTGGTAATGTGTTTTTGCATTGTTTCTCCTACTGTCATTAGTTTTTCTCATGTGTTATGTGTGCCAAAATCTTATTCATTCCTCTTAACTAAATGAAATCAAGATAGATAGGTAGAATACATTGCTAACAGTGCTCTGCCTTGTGAATACATTTAGTTTTTGAAGTTTTCAGTTGTTTGAAGAAGATACATGATCTTTGCATGCCCTCCTCAGCTCCTCACCAGTCTTATACCTACCATATCATTCAATTAAAAGTGCCAAAACACCTACCTACCTCACCCCACAGAACACCCTGCATTGTTGACTTGATTTCCTGGACCCAAGCTGCCTGAACGATTTGATCCAACAACAAAACCATCAAAATCAACCAAAAAACCCTAGAGCTACTATACCTAGCCTAAAATCCATATTTGTTCAGTCATCTTGACTGAGATTCTCAAGGAGAAACCTCTCTCCCAACTTGGTAGGGCTAGCTACAAGGTTAAGCTTCGTTTGTGGTTATCTTAGATTGCCTCCCTTCAGCCTGAGGTCAATCTAGGCTCTAAAACCAGTACTTTTACTGGGGGGGATAGATTACTTGTGGAAAAAATATTTACCAGTACCATTTCTCACACAGGTTATCCTCCTTACGTCAATGCTACTTCGCAAAGTGGTCCTTATTCTATCACTGGGTATAACCCCATCAACAACCATGCTTTTGGGGGTCCTTTACTCTCTTGTGGTACTTACTCCAAGGGCAACCTCCATTTACTAGTCATGCTGGCTTGTATCAATCCTATGTTGTGGTGAACCCTTTTATTCCCCAATAGGTGCATCATTCCACAACTTATATGGGGGGGCCACACAGTTGGTTAGGGGCTTCTCTCGCTAATGACGCATTTATTTAGCTTCGAAATCCTTTTTTATCTTTTCTCGATTTACCAGATTTTGAAAAGACTAATGACCCCATCTGTCATGATCCTTCATGGTCATTGATGCCCACTAAATTACAATCTGATATTCCCAATTTTGAAGGAAAGCCTAGGGATAATCCATCCGTGCATATTACCACTTATCATTTGTGGTGTTCATCCAATTCTTTGGTGGATGATTCTATTAAACTTTTCTTATTCCAACGTATGTTGACTAGGGATGTTTCAAAGTGGTACATTGAGTTAGATGTCGCATCCTACAGTGACTTTGCCTCCCTAGCTCAAAATTTCTTAACACAGTTCTAGTTACTCACTCGGTATGATACCAATTCTGACCTCTTGTCTAATTTCAAACAAGGCAATGCCACGTTAATCTCTAATCATATTCATGAGTTGCATCGTCACAAGCAGTTAGTCAGAACCACGCTACCTGATGAGATATTACGTAAATGGTTCATTCGATCTCTCCAACCTCATATGGCCAAGGATGTGTCTATGTTTCGATATTTTTCTAAGGAACAAGCTATTTTAGTTGCCCAACACTTGGATCTTATCTATTCACAGTCAGGTATTCTTTATGAAGTACTACCTAACGCTCCTAGGCCTTCTATTAAGACTCCAAATTTTGTTCCTGGCCTACACACTGATGGTGTGATCAAGTCTATTTCTGATTCTATGAGCCAACTTGCTACCCAAATTAAGCAATTGATTGCTACATCTCAAGCCCTAGCAAGTGCATCTGGCTTTGCTAAAGCACCCCCACTTGAGAAGTTCACTGATGTTCTCACATGAATTCCACTCAACTGAAGAAAAAACAATAATTCGGTGGTAAAAAGAATAATAAGCGAAATAAACAAAAGAACCAAACTACTCAGGAGTCTCAACCGAACCCTTAGAGTCAGGGAGGGGGCACTAGTGAACTTCATCGTAATTTCAAGTTCCCCTATAAAATTTGTCAAGGCGACCACATTGCTCATGAATTCCATCAAATGGATGAAATCCATAGGCTTCTTTCACCGCCATCCGCTCAACAGCCTACCATTTTGACTCATCCATTCCCTACACAACCCCAAAAATAGATGGTTTCTCAACACTCTCGACCTTCATAAGGGGGAAATGAGAGGTCATATTCTCATAACTCATCCATCTTCATGTGCAAGGAATATTTAAACGTGACTATGCGAGCCAAGTCTTACAATATTCCTTAGTTGAATCCCCCCTCTAAGGACTCGTCCACTCCACCTACTTCCATTGGATCTCTCACTTTTGATAAGCCTGTGGAACCCGTCTATCACCCTCCCAAAGGTGTTCTCTGGAAGACTACATACAATCCTTCTTCCAGGGATGCTCAACATTATAGTATTGTTGAATATCTTTCCCAGGCTCCTTGTGCCATGTCTGACATGGAGGTCTTATAAAGTTGTCCTCAACAACACAAAACCTTGTTGTCTTCCATTGCTGGAGTTAACCTGTTTGACTCTAGTCTCATCACTTTTAATGCCAATAAATTCACTCCTTGTCTTTCACACCAGATTGCTTTCCAGATCATCATGCACATTTACCATTGGAATATTCATCGCACTTTGAGGGGTGAGGGCTCTTTGTTATGCATCCAACTCACAAAATAAAAGAAAGAGATAGGTCAATGACTTCAAAAGTAGCCTCTTCGAAGGGGAAACCTCCTTTACATTACATAAATGAACAATTCTTGGATGATACAAATGACAATACCTCCTTACTATATATAGGAGTATAAGGGGTCACAATATAATCAGAGTCGACATAACAATAATAATGCGAGGGCACAATAATAACAATATGGGGACAACATGGGCACAACAATAACAATATGGGGCTACAATGACAATAATAATAAGGGAATACACTAGTATTATAGGGACCTAACATGCCCCTCCCCTTCAAAAAAGTGTTGTCCTCAACACTTGAGTAGTCCTAGATGCTTCTATATAAAATTCTCATCCTCCCATGTGGAATATTTAGCAGGTAAGTTCTTCCACTTGATGAGATACTTTGAAATTGATCGATTTTGTAGCTGTCGATTTCTTATTTCTATGACTACTTTAGGTTCCAATATGATTTTTCCTTCCTTGTCAAGTTCTTGAAATATTATTTGAATTGGGAGCTTGTCACCTATAACCTTATTTAAGCATGAAACATGGAAAACTAGGTGCACTTGGAAAGATGCAGGAAGCTCCAATTTTTATGCCATAGTACCAATATTTTGTAACACCTTTTATGGACCATAATCCCTACACTACTGGCCCTTTCAGCATCAGCCCATGGAGCATGGACTGAAGTCTCACCCGAAGCACTCAGCTATAGAGCCTCTACCCATGTTAAGACCTGATATCACTTAAAACTTCTTACCCACCAACTCTTTCTTGTCTTCTACTTCATTGCCTTAGACTCTTCTAAGACTCCCTTTTTATACAATCCCATGGTCCACGGACCATGGGTAGATCTTTATAGCCGACATGAGACTTTACAAAACAAGGGTGGACAACCCTTTATGACTCTTGACATCTTCACGCTCTGCGACCATAAATTGCAGAGACTTTTCATCTTTATTCCAAAATTTGGGATTTTTTCCCCAAAACATGGGCTTTTAGCCTGAAAACTAACTCTTGGGGGAACCTGTTCCCAACAGGCCCCCAAAAAAAACATGGTGACTCGCCCTCAAGTCACTCTGCGGGTGCAAAGATCTTGGTGCGAAGACCCCCTAACTTGACCTGTATGACTGTTACCTTGGAGGTGCACTACACAGCCACCTGCTTTATCTCCTCGACCAACTACTCTGGCATTGGCCCTACACTATTAGCCTGAAGCTTCTATTGAGTCTACTGCAAACTAGTCAGGTTGCCTTGAATTGAGGCCATGATTAAGTAGGCCTCATCCAACCAAGGCTTTAAGCGTGCCTTCAACACTACCTCTTTGTGTTGAGTTGCATCTACCTATTCCTTCAATGCATTGGCCTCCTGTAGCTCTGTGAGTCTTTGTGTGAGGGCAACAATACGTGTTGTACCTTTTACCTCATCGTAGCATTTCTGCATCTCTCGCACCTTTGTTTCTAGCCTCTGCACAGTAGGGTCTTCTTGTAGGCTGGTTAGTACTTCAAATGACTATTCTAAGAGCATTGTGCAATCTGCCACTAGACTTTCTACTACTGCTCTCGCCTCTGTTACAGCAGTCGCGTGTTGCTCCTTGACTTCCGAAGGAGTTGAAGGTTGGGCCCTCAACTGTAACTCTATAATTTGGAGGTTCAGCTCGAGCTAAACCTTGCCAACTTTGTGCGAGCATTGCGCACCCCCATAGAAAGTTTGTGAACTCACACATCTACCAGCTCATCCTCAAGAATGGCCAACTCTGAGAACATTCGGCATGCTTCCTCCAAGGCCTTAATCGTGCATTGATTCGTGTTCATTAGTTTCATCATGGAGGCGATGGTGGAATCTCGCTACACACCCATCTAAGTATTGTTGATCTTCTGCTTGGTGATCACCTGTAAAGCGTGCTATTCGTAGGCCCTTAGTTCTGTGATCACCCCATCCTGTAGCAAGTGGAGTGCCTCGCTAGGAAGAGATGACAGGTTCAGCCCTACTCCCTTGAGTGCGCTGATAATAGGTCTATCAACTTCAGTCTCTATCGTTAGTGCTCCATCTGGAAACACTATGGCTCGGGAGTCCCTCGTGTCCAACATCTTGGTAACTTTTGAAGTACCAATTGCCAAACTGGTGGATGCCACACTAGTTTGTGATGCTTGAATCTGTAGCTCTCGCAGATTCACCTGAATGGCCCCCCAATGCCTGCTACTTTTGCTGCTTAAAATACTGCAGCAGTTCTGCGGTGGCATCCTGCACTGTATCTCCAATGTCCTTTAGATCCCCCTCTATTAGGGTGATCGGGTCCACAAATGTCTTGATGGCCTTGGAATTCTTCCATGGCCCTACTTTTTCTTGTCCCCTTGGACGCTTGATACGGAATGGAGGCGTCTGCAGGGCCGCTCCTCGCTGCTCTGTCTAATCGTCCTCTTCTTCTGCTTCTCTTTGTTAGAGTCGCACTCCTCTCCTTCTATATGTCCACTGGTCTCCTATGTGGTAGTGTAGTCTAGTTAGCCTTATCCTCAGCTTCCTTTCTCCTTTTCTCAACCATCTGCTTCATCTTGAGCTTGGCTTCTTCCTTCTTCCATTGCATGACTATCTTACTAGACCCTACAGTCAAGTCTGAGGTAGCGTACCATTCTATCGGCCAACTATCAATGACCTCTTGAATCACATCGTCCGTCACCAAGTAGGGAAAGTCATGCCACTTCTACTGGGGTCCTTCCTTGCCCTTATGGATACGTGGTGGAAATCAGCCCTGAATTCCACATACAACTACAATTTATCAAAGACAATAGGCAACAACTGCAGCTTGTGTTTGATGGCCATCTGCGCGTTCATCTGCATCAAGATCCAAAAGATATTGTTATCCTTGATCTATTGAGTATCCTCAGTCACCCACAATGAAGTGTACTTCATAGCCTCAGGCAAGTCTGGCGTGATCGAGGGAAATTGAAATTCTTTGGGTAACTCCCAAGCTACCTGCACGATGGACAACAAGAGCCACGCATAGTGGAAGGTCTTATTGAGATCCTGCGCTTGCGACAATTCATGAGGAACTCATTGCAGAGGTAGCATACCTAATTAAACTGAACCCCCTCTGCGCATTGGCTTGCTAGAGCCACGATGGGCGTCAATACTTCATCGGAGCGACACTTCCGCACGAACTTCCCTGCCAAAATATGTGTGGCCACTTTGAAGGTAGGGTCGGAAATACTTGTAATAGCATAGCCACGTGGCTTCTTTACTAATCTGAACTTCTTCATCATGGCCTTCGTGAGGGCCAACTCAGCCGCCTTTCCACCAAATATCATAGCCGGATTCTCCCCTGAGTATGGAAGCCTCATGATCCTATGGATCAGTCTATCAATGATGGGTATTGGCTCCTCTAGGTACAAACACCCATCATGTACCAAGCACATCAATTTCTTTTCAAATATCATCTTCCACTTCTTCATGTTGATTACCCCATTCATGTTAGTGGTCCAATCGATTCCAAGAAGCACAAGGTAGGGATTGTTATCATCCACAATTTCTATTACCTCAAAATCCGCTAGTGTGCTTTCGCCCTCAATGTAAACTGTGACCCCTTGTAGCCTCCCCATTGGGATAATTTTCTTTTGATTCACCATTCTTAACTATATCAGAGACCACTAGAGTGTAGGTCTTCCCATTCTTTCCCAAGTCTATTTTGGTAAAACATTCGCATCGGAACCTAGATCCAGGATAACTTGGTCCATCTTGTATTCCCCTATCTGCGTAGTGAGTCTCATTTCCCACTCGATCCTTGCCAAGCTTCCTGACCACGCATATTTGACTGGTAGTGCCATCCTTACCAGCACATCGATTAATTAGTGCTTACAGGCCCTTCAAAACCTTACTATCACGAAGTAGCTTCATGCGAGTCTCCAAGAATGTGGTAATTATGGATGGGTCCATTTCGTCAACTGATTTCTCCTGACTTCCTAAGGTAGAGGCCTCAGCAAAGCTTTTCTTTGCTTCCATAATTGTTTCTTTCGCACCCTCCAAATAAAACCTAGTATCCTTTTCTGGTGTTTTGCGAACCCATTTTCCTTCTGCAGGCTGCTTCCCTTTATCCTCCCTAATTTTGGTTCCGCTTCACAGCATAATGTTTACCTTAGGGTCTTCCTCGTAAGGCTCAACCCTCATCATCTAGAGGTTCTGTGTCGGCTGTGGAGCCTGCACCCCCTTTTCGTGAATCTTTGCCATTAATATTGGGTAATCCTCAGTCACATGGTCAAACTGAGTACAATAGTGGCATGACAATTGCATCAGATTCAGACAGTCCCTCATGTAGTGTCCAGGGCCTTCGCAATTGTAACAAATCAGTTACCCTCAGCCTCTCCTAGGCCCTCCTCCATCTCAGCCTCGACCGCGCCCCTGATACGCACCTTGCATTCCACCAATGCCTTGGTTTGGAGGCTGCGTTTCTGCCTACACCATGTACGTAGGTGTCCTATCCATCATCAATTCGTAAATTTGACAATTGCACTCATCATGGCTTATTGATTGACAAAAATTGTAGAACAGTTGTTGTGGTGTTTATACAAATTTCTGTAGTAAATGGAAATTATCAGTCATATGTTTCCTTGCTACCTGACATATAGCACACCATAGCGAAGGCCCTGTCGTGGCCTCCAGTCATAGAGGCATTGGTCCTCTTACTGCAACATAGTTTGTGAAGACTGGGCAGTGATCCTTGTCATGCCCCTGACCCTTGCATTTTATGCACTAAACTTCTTCACACACCTCTGTCTCAGCTGTTCTATCTTGCTTTTTACTTTGCATCTCGAGACAAAGGTATTGCAACTGCACATGAATCTATTGAACCCCCAGATTTGAATCTTACACTGGCGTTTCATGCAGTCTCATTGCAATCTCCAAGGCTTTTGCCTTAGTTGTAATCTTCTATTGTGAAAGCAAAATCCTCAGGTGAGCAGGAGTGAAGCCACGAATCATTCGTGGTGCTACCCATCCGTTAAAGTAATATTAGCTTCGTGGATTTTACACTTCAATCTCTGATCCAACTCCCAAGGGGTCTCACGTGGCTTCATCATGATTTCCTTGAATCCAATAACCAACTGCACTTCAGACTTAGGCCTATTAACTTCTTTATTCAGTGCCGTATGGATCTCTGCTAGGGTAGATTCTTGGTTATCATTAGAGTACTTGATGTACCAAGTTATCATGTGATCTTGCAAAGAACTAACCAACATCGCCTTCTTCATTTGATCATCTGTGACACCCTGAGATTCCCATATAGCGTTTATGACAAACCAAAATTGGTCTAGGTCTTCATTCCCTACTCCTTTGAATATAGGTAGTTTTACGAAGTTTTCCATATTTGACAATGGAGGTGGCGCTGGTGTAGGTGATGAGATGAGCGGTGGAGGTGAGGATCAAGGTGGTGTAGATGGATGGGATGATAGTGGAGGCTATGTAACTATTCATGGGAACCCTTGTCTTATCAACTGAACAACGCTCAAGGGAGAGGTCTACGGTGCTCCTCCGTCATCACTTAAAGGAGGTCTGATTAGCGAGCTATACTCAGGATCTTTTCTTCCTCTGTCTCTGAGAGGTTTTCTTCTTCGCGTAGCTCCAAACATCAAGGTAAACGCATAACCCGATGTTCACACAAGAGCATCTTAATCCAAGTATTCAGTGATTTTAAATACTTACCCCGCAGTCCTTACTAGCTCCGATGTCCAAACAATCAACTTGTTAAGCCTCCACCTTCCTTGGTCATCTGCCAACTTCACGATCCACTCATATAACTCAAGTGGGAAGGAACAAATGAAGGTTTCATGTATTTCTATGTACAGGTATCTGTCCAACCACTATTCTTTCATCGATCATAGATTATTGTTTTCTTGGGCCGCGAATTCATGGATATTTCTATCCAACTAGGTTTCGATTTCTTTCTTAGTTGGATTCTAATGATACGACATCACACATCTCGTTATGTAGATCCTAATCTCGACAATGGATCCATTTGTTGTCTTGATGGGCCCTGACCTAGGATTAGCGTTAGCCAGCTAAGCAAATCCCTAAACTACTAACCCTTTTGACTTCAGCCCGCGGTCCATAGACAAAAGTCTCACCCGAAGAAGTATGGGGGGATGTAGGAACTAAGTTTCTGCACTCTGAGATGGTCATGATGTCAATCTACAATTTGATCCTCCCTTCATGCAGATCGATAAGCCTTTAGGGCTTATCGATGTTCCTTATCTTCCATCCTTCAATACCTCCATGAAGGTATCTGACTAATCTTTGTGCAACCCTAACCAGAGGTAAAGTCAGTTACTCGCCCCTATGGCTACATTACTGTATAATTTCCCAAGTTATCTCAAGTGTTACCTAATATACCATGTATTTACAATTATCTTCACGTAAACCTATATTCTTGCTCGCATTCAATTAACAGATATAATCAAATACATTTTCGCATCAAATAAGCATTATAATGTAAACCTAGATCGTAACATAATATAATCAGATGCATTAAATAGAGACAAGATACACAATGATTTACAAAATACTTCTCTTTATTGATATCTCAAGTTCAATACAGACTTTATCCACCTTGCGTACACAGTTGCAGGGGTCCGCACACTCAGCTGCAGACTTCCACCCTAGGCTTCTACACACTCAACTATAGAGCCTCTACCCACACTGTTATCACTCAGGTTGTCCCTAAGCTCCTGAAGGGATATAGCTAAGGTAACCAAAAACCAATCTTTGGATTGCAGGTTCTCGCCAACCTGCAATCAGAGAGGGATCTCTCTTAATGATTTAGCGTTGTTGATGTTGATTTTAGGCTAGCTATTGAGTTCAAGGGCTTCGCTTTAAGTTTGGATGGAAGTTCAGATGGAGGGAAGATATTTTCAAGTGGAGAGGAAAAGTATGGAGCAGAAAGTTTCAAACCATTGGGCGTGGAGTCAAGGAGTTAAGCTGCTGGTGCATTTTCTTGGTCACAAGACAAATATGAAGCAAGGTAGCTGTATATAACACAATCTTCGGGCTTAAAGAGATGAAATGAAAGCTGAGGGATGAGAGGCAATAAAGAATCTCTCAATATCTTCAACGGAGGGAAAACGAATGAATTGTATCCAGGAGCAGTTAAGAATTCATGGATAACTGTCATACATGATGAATTAGGGAAAATATGAGCTTGATGGAATCCATATTTATGCCTAAAGAAGATGAAAACATGAAGAAACAGCAGAAATCGAGCATAGAGTGTATTTAAACAAAGTCTAAGCTAATCTTTCTTTCCGTTGTTTAGAGCGTAATTCATGAGTGAGAACAGAGATAAGAAGTACTTATTGAGTTATGCAACAGCGCAAGAATTTCACAATTAATCTTCAACCATTTAAACACATCGAAATTTCATTCTCCATGCTTGTGAGCAATCTTTGATTATAGAAATTTTTCCAGCATATAGTGCGAGTCTCCCTCAGAGTCTATCATCCCAAAATTATAAAAAAAAACAACCAACCCTTAATACATCTACCTTCGCAGAATATATAGAAGTTATTTACAAAATATCCCATTGGAAAAATATCTGGACATAACTGTGTCCAGCTACTCTGACATGCTTAATAACTATTATGAAGAAAAAATTGCAGAATAATAACTGAGAAAGTAAATGCGTTTAATTAGCCGCTGTAGCTGTCCTGATCTGTTGTTGACTCTTGAACTGAGAAAGTCGGTTGATGAGCGCTATGCTGATGAGCTGTTCTAGGTGTGGTGTCACCTGTTTATTCTTCTTCAAATGCTTTTCCACGCCAATTCCATTCATTGTTAGCTTTGAACTTTCCTGATAGCAAAAATTGTGCAATGAAGCTTGCTTGTAGAGGCAAGAATATGCAGAAAATCAAATTGCTGTAGAATCTGAAGCAGACTTTGCCACCAATCTTCTGGTGGTAAATGATGTTTTCTTAATTTGAATAGGGTCTCATCAACTTCTATATATGCATAATAATTCGGCCAGACTGGAAAGAGATGTTTGATTTCATGTTCAATGTAAAATAGATCTTCTAGTTTATTGTATAAACTCTGTCCTGTGAGAGGAGCTGCTTCTTCTGTGTTGCTCGATGACGCAGTGACCTAATTTTGTACATATGTATGTAGTCTATATGCATACTGCTCCTGCTTTAATAATTTTCCCGCGCTAGTAACCAGACTGGGTAAACCTCTGCTTTGTAAATCTGCCATCCTTTGTCTGAAGGCATGTACCTCTGTTTGCAATTCTTGGCACTTTCTTTCTATTGTCTGGACAAAATTCCTCATGGTTAGCACCTTTTTGACTCTCACAATGGTCTCTGTTCTGTTCTGAGTGTTCAGTGCTATCAATTGGTCACTAGTACGAGTATTTAGAAAGTGAATCAATTTATTGGCTATCTCAGGCTTATCTACCAATAATGCCCTGGCCTTTTGAGTTTCATACTGAGCTATCGTCATCAAATCTATCTGATAAAAAATGGTTTGAATCCCAGTCCATTGCTCAACTAGAGCCTTGCCAATATTATCCCATAAAATTGTTTTGATTTGAGCCAGGGTCGCATGGAGAGTGAGGACTTTCTCCAAAGCCTTTATTCTATTTTCTAGGGCCTTTATTTCCCTGTTTTTCTCAGCAACTGTAATTTTTGATTTATCATAGCTAGCTTCAATTTTAGCTAGTTTTTCTTTGGTTTCCCTCATTTCTGTCATTTGTACTTCGAGGGCCTTAATCTCTTTCATAATGGCTACCATGCCCAAATTGGCCTCTTGTGCAGCTGCTGCTATGGTTGCTGTAGTTGAAACATCTGCTGCTGAAGTTGAAGCTGGTGGAGGTGTTGTTGTAGTAACTACTGGAGGGGGAGCCGATATCGTTGGGATTAATGGAGGAGGCCTTGAAGACAACTCAGGTTGTTTCCCTTGCAAAGCTTCTTCCAGTGCTTTCTTTGTGTCCAGTATTCTTTGATTCATTCTCATGAGCAAGTTGTACACGTCCTCCATCTCTTTCTGTTGTGCTACTTATGTCATTTGAGGATGAAGAGTTGGCGATAATTTCATTTGTTTTCTAAGGGCTGCTAGATCCTCTTCCTTCTTCTTGATCAAGGCTTGTGTTCCCTTGGGATCTTTAGGGTCATGTCCCATCTCTATTATGATTTCTTCAAGGGATTTTATCCTGTTATCTTTGGCCAATGATGAGGCCTTCTCAAGCTCTAACTGGGGAGAGGTATTGTACAAGGAGTTCTGCAATCTATGAGCCAACAATGCCTTATCTGCTAGAGTTGAGTACACCATTTCTCCTGTCTGCTTATGTAGCTCAATCTGGTCTATAGGGTGTATGTCCTTAGAAAGGACTTCCAGATTAGTTCTTATGTAGTCTGCAGCTGATTGTGGTTGTTGCACAGTGGATCTGAAATGACTTAAAGTCATTTTTCTGGCTTCCATGTCATAGGCTGCCATCAGCCTTTTTTGATTTGTAGGGGCCATCTTTAATAATTGATTATAGAGCTGGAACCTTATTGGTTCATTCCTAGCTTTGATTTCAGTAAAAGCCCTTTTAATGTCTGCACCCCTTTGTGTTTGCTGTTTGGAGGACGAAACCTCCCCACCTGGTTGTCTGTCACGCTCCTGCTGGAAGGAGTTGGCCGATGTCTCTAAAATAGGAGGGATCTGCTGTCTTGAAGTTCCCCCACCTCTCAAGTTTCCAAGCGTTTCCTCTAAGATTTCTTCTTCGACATAGGGGTGTAACCTTTGCCTTTTCTCTCCCTCCTGCTTGGTTGGTGTACCTGTGGGTGTACTCTCTGCTTGGTCCCTCTTTTTACCTCTTTCCTCATGTTGAGGAGTTGGAAGCACAGGAATTTCAGGTGCTTTTGCATGTGTTGAGGGACTTTGCTCTCGGTCCCTCTCCAGATTTAGAGAAGGCCACTCCTCCATTATACTCTGTCCCTCTGAATGCTCTATTTCCTTGTCCTTTCTTGCTGATGATATGGCTTCCCTTGCTGGCTGTGGTGAGGCAGCAGTTGATGTACTCGCTCCCACTGGTTGTGGCTGCATGGAGGGGACCTGTGGAACACATTCCAAGTCAATTCTCTTTTCAACTTCTTTCATGTCTTTTTCCAATTTTTCTTCTTCAAAAACTTGTTCATCATCTAAAGAACCTTCTACCCATTCTGGTAAATTTTCATATTGCTCTAAGTGAGGGATTGGCTGGTGCACATACCCTGAGAGCTTATTTTTGACTCTCCTAAAGCTTATGAAGTGTTCGGGGTCATATGGTGACCAATAGAAGCTTTGTTTTAACAGCATTTCCTCTCTCAACATTTTATCTGCATCCTTCCAGGCTTCTTCCCTTTTGTTGAAAACAAAGGGACCCAGTTGAGTTCTGATTTTCAACTGTGCCTTCTTGTTTTTCCATGGAAGTGAACTAGGTTTGCATGACTGAACTGTCTAAAATATTCTAAGGCAAAGAGCCTCATGGGAACGTATCTTGGCAGCCTATAGGGAGATAACTCACTCCCATAAATTCTGATAACTATATGGTTTTGGTAAAAGTACCAATCCCCAATGTTGTATTCTTTGGAAAGATGCAAAATCCTTTGCATTTCTGCAGTAAGTCTGGGAGGAGGAGTCTCCAATAACAAGCAAGTAGCTGGGTATATAAAGAGATCAATAAACTCACAATATGTATAGGGAGAACATTGGGCCATATGAAAAACTGAAGTCCAAAAGACTACAGATCTCCTCTCTCCTCTTGAATCAAATTTCATGAGAGGGACCTTGAAACTATCAGGGTGATAATAAAGCAGCAGATGATAAATGTAAGAGGTGTATTTGAAGACTCTTTCCCTGTCCATCATCATGAATTTCTCATGCATTTTGTTGGCTATGAATGTGGCATAGTCATACATGATGGTTGGGGGCTGCCCTGGAGTAAATATGTCCAATAACTGGAGCACTGTCTCATCTAAAAACTCCCCTGTCTTACATCCTAAGATGTAGGAAATCATATCCACCATGAGCCTGCCTGTTTCATTGAATGAAGCCTGATGATACAGTGGAGGATGGTCACTCTGATATCTCGGTATCATGAACAGCTGATTAACTCTTAGTATCTCTGCTTTGGAAAGTCTTGGACTGTTATCAATCAGATGTTTCAGGGTGAGAGGAACCAAGGACTGGGGAGGCTCATAATTCAGCATTTGATTGATAGATTGAGGAGTGATATGGAACAACATTGACCCATCTGGGCTGAGGATTTCACTTAGAGTGGGTTCATAGCAAGAATGGTAGAGATGGATAAAATCAGGCAACACATTGACTTCTGGGAGGTAATAGATAGGCATACTAGATTGCCAAATTCCCAGGGGATCAATATTATTTTTATAACTATTATTGAATTGGAAAATAGTTAAAAGGTGGGATTCAAGCCCCCTCATATCCTCAATCTAGAAATCTCTGACTGCTAGAGGTATCCACTCTAAATTCATGTGAGGAGCATTCAGAAGGGCAATATTCAGGGCAACTGGGGCCTCCATGTCTTGTATTGCTTGATTGAATGGAACAGAGGCGAAATAACAACCGGAGGCAGAAATTGAGGCTCTGCGAACAGCACGACGGGCACAGCTACTGATTTGATTTTGAATGGGCCTCACAATACCAAGTTTACGGAATGCTGAAAAGTGACAGTACTCCAGCTAGATGGCTTAACAAGAATGGGTCGAAACTAGAGGTTCAGCGGGCACTCGACACAATGCTGAGAGGAGGGGAACTGGATTTCGCCTGGGGAGCACCAGTTCGCAGATGGGACAGGAAACTCAGGTTTTACTTCCTAGGAACAAAGGCTAGAACCAGCGAAGCATAATATAGTTGGGCAGCTTAGCTCAATAACACACAGATTTTAGTATTTCACGGGCGACCATGAACAAACAGAGGGAAGGAATAACCCTTTCACAGAATGAAATGGCTCAGAGTTTCAGTCTGCGGAGAATGACCAGCTCAAATGATAGGTGTAGAGTAATGGGTGACTGACGGGAGTACTTTTATCAGCTAAAAACGAGCTTTATTTGGAATTTTGAGCAGAGAAACACGAAAACAGGGTTTTGGGTAAAAATTGGGTAAATACCTATTATGAGGACGTGAGAGGCACTTGACAGGACGAATTGAACTGCTGAGATGAACTACAGAGCTAAATTTGCAGGTTGGTTGGCCACTGAAGTCTTGGGAGTGTAAAATAACTGAAACCGCATGCACATTGCTTTGGCAATAAAAAACAGAAAGGAACTAAAATAGTCATTTTCATGACTTTTAACTCAACTTTACAGAATTTTGGTGCTTTTTGGGATTTTTGGCGTTTTCTGAGGATGACGTCATCATGACGTATTTTTTGTCGTGTAGCAGGTACGGATGATGACGTGGCGGCTGATGTGGATGATGACATGGCAGTGGACACCATGGCAAATTGATGACGTCAGCAGGTGACCTGGCACAAGTACAGTACGGTGGTAGGTGATGTGGCAGGGTGACGCGGTGCTAATAACAAGTGGTGAGGAGAAGGCGGTTTTGGATTGTATCGGACCACCTTTGGTACGGAGGTGGTTTCTATCAGGGGCAGCCCGATGCAATGGGAGGCTGCCACCTGTCCCGGTGTACGACGGTAAAACCGTCGGACATTGGGTGCTAACGCACAAACATAAAAGGGCGTCCGATATGCGTAATAGCCGTTGGATCTAAGGAAGGCGATCTGACGGTGGACGGGAGGAAGAGGTGTGCGGGGTTTAGCACAAGTGTGCGCGGTTTAAACAATGAAATATTTGCGGCCATGGGTGGGTTTAGACCTTAGGTTAAGGTTAGAATAATTACGGGTTTTGGCTATTTACCAATCAAATATTGATAAATCCCAAGGATGAAAGCGGGGAAGGGTTAATATGGTTATTTATTTGACCAAGAGTCAAATAAATCCCGAGTGAACGCGAAGGGACTAACAGTGGGCCCCAAATGGACCTAATGTTTTCCCGACTTTGGTTTATTTGGCTATAATTGCCAAGGGGTGGGATATTTAGTATTTATTAGGGTTTTTATATAGTCCCTTTTGGAGTAGGGGTAGGGAAACATGGTGTAGGGAGCTATATAATAAAATTAGATGTTAACTTGGGTTCTGAGAAATGACAAGAGATGTGGGGATGCTAAGTTTATGGATTAGAAACTCAAGCATAAGGAAATGAATGGATTATGTAGAAATTAATTTTTACACAAGAAATGTGGCTTCTTTTCAATAAGTCAACTCAATCGTCAACTTGGCTTTAGCAAGAAATGAAGTGAAACTAGATTACTTGAGCAGATCTCAAGGTTCTTAGAGGAATGTTAGTTAGATGATTTCTTGGGGGGAAAGGAAAGGGAAATTATTCATGCTTCCTTGTTGTACTGCCAACCAACTGCCAAGATGCCAACTTATGCATGCTATGGGTACTCCTTTTGATAAACCAAATGGCAATACCATCTTTACTTCTGCAGCCTTACACTACCTACCCAGCCTAGCAATCCTAACATTTTTTCTTCACTTGAATTGGGTATACTTGAATTAGCAAACCCTCAATGTGCTCTTTTCTTTTTTGAATGCCCTCCTATCTAAATCTACCCTTATCTCTTCCAAGGGCCCAGATTAAGCAATTGGGCTCCTTTGATTCTCTACCTATCTAAAATCTGCCAAGATTAGGCTGTTTGGATAGATTATTCATTCTCTATATACTGCAACAGAAAATTGAAACCTAGGGAGACCAAGATTGAACTGTTTGGACCTCCCTTTAGATGAGAACTTCACAAAAATGGAATGATTCTTCAAAATTTAGAATGCGGTGGATGAACTTTGAGTAGCATTCTCTCATGGCCACTTTCTTTGGTGTCTGTCAGCAAATATGGAACATTGCAGCATGCAAAGTATGACATATTTGGTCTATAAAAATATCGATCATGAAATATGAGTAACCTGCTACAACAGGAGGCTAACACACACTAAGACTCAATATCACTTAGAAATTCTTACCCACCAACTCTTTCTCTTCTTCTACTTCATTACCTTAGACTCTTCTAAGACTCCCTTTTCATACAATCCCATGGTCTGTGGACCATGGGTAGATCTTTACAGCTAACATGAGACTTTACAAAACAAGTGCGGACAACCCTTTATGACTCTTGACATCTTCGCGCTCCGCAACCACAAATTGTAGATACTTTTCATATTTATTACAAAATTTGGGCTTTTAACCCCAAAATTGACTCTTGGGGGAACCTTTTCCCAACAGGCTACAATGACAATAATAATAAGGGAATACATTAGTATTATAAGGACCTAACATGCCCCTCTCCTTCAAAAAAGTGTTTTCCTCAACGCTTGAGTAGTTCTGGATGCTTCTATATAAAATTATCATCCTCCCATGTGGAATCTTCAACAAGTAAGTTCTTCCACTTGATGAGATACTATGAAATTGATCGATTTCATAGCTATTGATTTCTTATTTCTATGACTGCTTCAGGTTCCAATATGATTTTTCCTTCCTTTTCAAGTTCTAGAAATATTATTTGAATTGGGAAATTGTCACCTATAACCTTGTTTAAGCATTTAACATGGAAAACTAGGTGCACTCAAGAAGATGCAGGAAGCTCCAATTTGTATGCCATAGTACCAATATTTTGTAACACCTTGTACAGACCATAATACTTTGGTGATAATTTATTATCCTTCTTAGCTTGCTTAAGGGATATTTGTTTGTATGGTTGTAGTCGTAGAAATACCCAGTCACCTACATCAAACCTTCTTTTATTGCAATGTTGATCTACTTTTTGTTTCTTTCTATTCTGCGCCAAAGTGAGGTTATCCTTTAAGAGTTGGAGAAAGTGTTGTTGATGCTCGATGTGATCTTCCACTGCTTGGACCTTAGAATTTTATCTTAAATATGATGTGATGAATGGTGGATGATATCCATAAAGTGCCATAAATGGGGTCATTTTTGCTACAGTATGGAAGGAAGTGTTATACCACCATTCAACCAAAGGCAACCATTTGACCCAATTTGTTTGTTTATCAGATACAAAGCAACGAAGATATCCTTCCAAAAATTTGTTCACTATCTCATTTTTCCCACTAGATTGAGTATGATAAGATAGGCTATGAGTTAACTGAGTATCTAGACAAGAAAATAATTTTGTCCAAAATTTTCCAGTGAAAATGGGATTTTTTTCGCTTACAATAATCTTTGGGTTTCCATGTAGCTTTTGAATTGCTTCCATAAATGCAGTAGAAACTATACTGGATTTAAATGGATTAGCTAATGCACAAAAGTGTGCATACTTGGTAGGTCTATCAACTACCACCATGATGACACTCTTTCCTTTGGACTTGGGTAAACCTATGATAAAATCCATTGAAACCTCCTCCCAAAGTTGACTTGGAATGGATAAAGGTTGTAATAGACCTAGGGTCTTAATTCTCAACTTTATTTTGTTGGTAAACCAAAAATTCCGCCACAAACTTTTGAATATCAGATTTAATGCCATCCCAAAAAAAATTCCTTCTTAACCTTGTGGTAAGTTTTAAAAAATAGTGAGTTCCCTCCTAAGGAAGAGGTGTGTAATTCCATAAGAATCTTATGTTTTAGTTGGGAATTCTTACAGAGGTATAAGAAATATTTGTACCATAACGAATCATTTTTCCAGCGAAATGTATCAATTGTACTGGAATCTTGCTGTAACTTTTGAGTGAATGTCCACACTTCTTCATCATTCTTCCATTCATCCCTTTCTTCGTTTATCTAATCTGGTTGGATAATAGAAATGGCGTAAATTAATGCTTCCACATCCTCATCCTTTCTTGAGAGTGCATCTGCAACAACATTTTTCTTCCCTTTTTAGTAGATGATTTCAAAGTCATAACCCAACATCTCTGTGACCCATTTTTGCTACTCTTCTGAAGATAATATTTGTTCTCAAACATATTTAAGACTATCATCATATGCTTTTACCTTGAAGTGTCTTCCCATTAGGTAAGGTCTCCATTTCTTAAGTGCATGTAGTATTGCCAACATTTCCTTCTCACAAATAGCTTTGTGTAAATACTTTCCTTTGATTGGATGACTTTCGAAAGAAATGGGTTTTTATTCTTTCATTAAAACAACACCAATTCCATTTCCTGAAGCATCACATTCCACAATAAAGGTTTTTTCAAATTCTAGCGTAGCTAAGACCGATGCTTGGCATATTGCCTCTTTAAGATGTTCAAAGGCCTTCGTTGCTTCTAAAGTCTTAGAAAATGCATCTTTCTTTAGTAATGTTGTTATAAGTGTTGTTATTCTCCCATAATTCTTAAAAAACTTGCGATGATACCCAGGCAACACGAGAAATCCTCGTAGATGTTTTATGGATGTGGATATTTTCCATTCCTTAATGGTTTTAATTTTTCTACGGTCTACATTAACACCTTCATGAGATATAATATGACCTAGATGTTCCACCTCTTGTACTACAAAAGAAACATTTGGAAGTTTTTGCATATAATTGTTTCTCCTATAATAATTTGAGCATCTTGTCAACATGTTGAACATGATCCTTCCAAGACTTGTTGTAGATTAGTATATTAGCAAAGAAATACTAACACAAATTTTATAAGGAAGAGTTTGAAAATGGAATTCATCAAACCTTGAAATGTAGAAGGTGCATTGGTAAGGCCAAAAGGCATGACAAAAAAATCATAATGACCCTCATGAGTTGTAAATGTTGTTTTCAAAATGTGTTCAGTCTTCATTCTAATTTGATGATATCTTGAACGAAGATCCAACTTGGTGAAGTAAATTGATCCATGTAATTGATCCAATAATTCATCAGTGATAGGAATAAGAAATTTATATTTAATATTGGGCTTGTTGAGATCCCTATAATATGAACACATGTGCCATGATCCATCCTTCTTGCACACCAATATTATTGGGGAAGAGAAAGAACTTTGAATAGGTTGAATTATACTAGCCTCTAGCATTTCTGCAACCATCTGTTCTATTTCACTCTTTTGGGCATAGGGATATCTATAAGACTTGATGTTTGGAGGAACACTTCTTGGAATCAAATGAATAGCATGATCATGATCACAAATAGGTGGGAGGTCTTTGGGGATCTCAAATACCTTGTAATGATTGTCCAAGACTTTTTGGAGATTTGGAGAAATAGATGATTTCAATGTGGGAACCTCTAGCGAACATAATTGTTCAATTACGCCTCATTTTTCTTTATTTAGAAGCTTTTTCATGCTTTTATAGCTGATTATCTTTCCCATATAGAAACCCTTGGCATGTGCCGAACTATGGGCACACTTAGTGATGAGCCTCGGTATTGCAACAAGAATGTTGCAACTCCCAAGGCTACCGACTTTAATTATCAGCCTTGGGTTCATACAAACTTAAGAGGTATCGACACTATATGTGCAACATACAATGTGTCCTTCCTTTGTTGTCATGATGTAATGGAGTGCATGTACTGAAGTCAAATCCTAAACTAATTTCAGAAAATGAAATGTTAGAAATGGAACCTTAACCTATTGCAAGAAATAAAGTACAAGGAAAGAGATTGAAATCAAATGCTAAAACACACCATTTTCTAACTAATTGCTAAGAGGCTTTGCTTCAAAAGAATGCTAAGTTAACATGTATGCAATCCTACTATCCTAAGCATGTAGAATCAAACCATCAAACCTTATACTGTTGTGCATGTAAATGAATAAAATAAATCTATTTTTCTTTTTGTCTTTTTTCATGCGAGAGTGTGAAAGCTAATATATTTTGGTGATGTCGCGGGTGGCTTAAAGATGGTGATGAATGATCAGAAGGCTTGGGAGACAAATAGGGAACCTTTGCTAGCTTCTTATAGGATTTTTCCTCAATTCGGCCTCAAAACAAGGTTTCCTACAAGATGGTACAGTATTTCCTATAGGATGTCCTAAAAGCCTACGAGATCACCTGAAAACCTACAGGATACAACCGTGAGCAAAAGGATGGATGTTGAAGGTGATGGAAAGCTCAGGGAAGGCTGTTGGTGGATGGAATGAGGCAAGGGAGTACCTAGGACCACTTAAGAACTCAAAACCAAAGTTGGGAGATCGATGGATTTGCTCAAAAAACTTGGAGAAGTTTCCTTGTGAAATGATGAAATTGGTGAGGGTTTAGTGAAATAAAGTGAGGACCATGGGTGGATGGAGTTGGGATGTGGTTGCTGACGATGAAATCTCTCTGTACTCTTGAAACACCTGCATTGCATCAAACATTGACATTTACCCAAAAATCATGTAAACAAGAATAATTTCAATTATCTAAAGGAAACAAAATTTCATGAGCTAGCTATCTACTTCATGCACGATGAAAACTTTGTGGATGATATAAAACATTAATGAGATCTAATGTAAGACTGAAGATAGAAGAAATGGAAATAAATCCTACACTTGAAAACTAGAAAAATGCTGACCTAAGTGTGAAGCAAGAGGGTTAAAATAGTATTGATGGCATGGAGGTCAAGTAGAGGCCTAATCCCGGCTTCAATGATGATTTTTCTCAATTTGGGCTCAAAACAAGCTTTGCTACAGGATGCTACAATGATTTACGATAGGATATACAGATTTACTATAATTCATTGAATGACCAAGAAAATCAAATCAAAAATAGATGGGACAAATTTTGTTATTAACTAGAATGTCTTAGGTCCCCATTCCAAGTGGAATCACTCAAAAATACCTTTGTTAACCCATGCTAAAAGTTAGAAAAACCTTACTAGTCAAAAATCTAGAAATTCAAGAACTAATAAGCTAGTAAATCTAAAAAATGCATAACCAAATCAAGTGCAAATTAAATGGGGTAATTTTTGTTATGAACTAGAATTTTTTTTTGATCTAATTCAAGTGGAACCAACTCTATTGAAGCTTGTTAGCATGCTCTAAAAAATAGAATAAATTTATTGTTGTTTGTTAAAAAGGAGGTCCAACAATCTATATTTGGGAATAAGAAGACTAATCCAAGTAGCTCAATGATTACTATGAACTTCCAAAGCTTTTCCAAGGCTGAAATAATGCTTGTGATCCTACAAAATAACTTACATCAACCATTTAACTCAAGCCTACAACAAGAAATCATTAATACTAAATGCAGAAGTAGAAAGAAATAAAAACTAGAGATGCATGTGAATAAGCAGTGAAAAGAAGGAAAGAAAATGATACAAAAGGGCTTTGAGGCTCTTGGGATGGCCAAGCCCAAGGAAACTCAGAGACATATGGAGGAGAACAAGATTTAGAAGCTGAAAATGACACCAATCTTCATTACTTTCATCAATATAATTACATCCCTGCAGGAAAATACAATGGAGCTACAAAAATACAAGCTCTCTCCACAATAACACTAATGAAAATCTTCCCCTAGAGGAAAATTCGACTTGGTACTTATACAAAATACTTAGGAATCATTCCCTATGAATGGAGGAAGCTTTCCCCACCAAAATCCCTTGATCATTGGATCTGGTTCCTTGATTAGTGGATCTGGTTCCTTTATTAGTGGAACGCATTCCTAGATTTTTCTCAATCATTGGAGTTCCACAATCTATACCATAATTCCATAATATCTTGTTGATTTATTATTTATTATTGATCCTCCTGTATTAGGGAACAAGTCCCTAAATTATCTCCTAATCCAAATCTTCATAACCTCCTCAATATTCTCATAATATTCCACAAAAATAAATACTATTAGGCACAAATATGAAATTATTCATAAACCTTCCTAATGAATATATTAAAGTTAAAAATACATTATCTAATGTAGAAAGAGAGGTTTAATGTTGTAAAGGATGGTCATAGGCCTTAATTTATGTTTTAATTTAGAGGCGTGGGCCTTAATTTATATCTAATTTAGAGGCCCATCATACCCCCTATTGAAAGTGTTGCTCATCCTCTAAGAAACTTAGTGACCTCATTGTGCCTCATCCATGGCCCTGGTGGCCTCTCCCTTGTGCATTAAGAATATTGGCTGCAAGTTCTGCAAGGACAAGCCCCAAAACATATTTGCGCAAAGAAAAATCATTGTTTCTTGAGACCATTAGCTTGCTTTCTTGCCCTTATTCAAGATGATTTCTTGAATATTTATCAGTTTAGAAAGGTCTTCCATATCTTTATCAACCTTTTGCTACCTTGTTCCACCATTTGGACACCTCTAAAACCTTCAAACTACCTTTAGATGAGAATTAGGACATCATGTAGTAATTCTTGTCAAAACTACAAGAAACCTACAAGAAACCCTGTTAAAACTACTAGAATCTAGTTTTGAGCATAAATGATAGTTTAAGGTTAGTGCAGGCCCTCAACTTGACTCCCATGCCTTTTTCCACTTTTTAGGCCTTGGACAAAAGCTAAAAAAAGAATGGATTCCTCTTGGATTGAAAATGGAGAGGATGCTCTGTTTTTTTCTTTTTCAAGAATGAAATGGGATGGACAAATGATGAATAGATAGTGAACATGAAGTGGATGGAGGGCTTGGAGTGTTGTGGTTACCTGGTCTTTACAAAAATTTCTTCTTTTAACTGCTGTCCTCATTCCTTGAAATCATCACCCTTCATAATTTGACTTTTCGACCTTGCATGAGTGAAGGAGTGAGCTACAATTAACTAGTTGAAGGCGGATGAGGCTGCTAACCCATCCTTAGCTTATAAAGCCTCATCTCTCATGCATTGAAAACAAATGTCTAACTATAATATGCTCAAGAGAAGAGGTCAAGAATATTGCATACTTGTACCTACCTAATGTTTGTTGGAGAGACCTGCATGTTGTTGTTGAGTTGATGTTGATGTGCAGGTGTTGGATGGTGATGTTGATGATCCTGATGCTACTGTGAACCTCTGTAGGAGCTTCTTTGACCTATGGATCTCCATGCTGAAGCTGACTACAAATCTCTAGCTACTTCATCATCATATCCCCTCAATTTTTCAAAGAAACCTATCCAATTGTGCCTTGTGAATATCTCTTAGTATAAGAGGGCGTTGATGAATCCTCACAGTGTTTATGGGTTCCCCCTGTCATTTTTATCTGATGAATAGAGGTTTGTATAGGTCTGATACCAAATTTAAAAATTATGTGTATATAATTTCCTTATGCTGCAATCACTTTCAACAAACTAGAAGGGTATTTTATGTTCCTTTCACTTGGAAAAATGTGGGGAAATGTAGAGCCTACCTCCTTAACACTGCTTGATGAAGCCAACCTCTATTTTTCCCTTTTAAAACTTCTCACTGCCAATCTTGTAGGTGTTGTTTTGCATCCTATAGGATCTCAAGGAATCCTATAGGTTTTCGAGAGAGTGACTTGTTTTGTTGATATCTCCCAAACAGTAGAATGGATTGACCTGAAACTTTCTGAGCATGTTGTCATCATCATTATGCATCTCCCCATAAAACAATTTTGGTCAATTAAAGCATGGATATCGAGAAAATAAAAAATTGTTGAAGGTGATGGAGGTCGACTTCTTGGAAACCGTGCACTCGAATTTTCTAAAATTGCTTGGGCATGTTACCATCAACCATATGCATCTACCCATGAAACAACTTTTTGAATGGATGCATGGATATTGCGAAAATGAAAAAATGGTTTTAGGTGATGGAGGCTGATTTCTCGAAAACTATGCACTGAAATTTGTTGAAATTTCTTGAGAATATCACCATCATCCATATTCATCTCCCCCTAAAACAACTTGGAAAATGGATGCATGGTTTTCAATTTATGGCAAAAACAAATTTATGCTCTATGTATTTTTCTATCCTGTAGTAAAACAGAGCATCCTGTAGTTTTTATGAAAGCAAGCAAATTGAATTGCAGAATCTTGAGAATGATGGGTGGATGGTGGAAATAGATGAGGGTGATGGATTGGCATGGCCTTGGCCTTGTTCGAGCATTTGAGCAAAGGAGGAGAAAGTCAATATTTGACTTCTTTTGACTAGGATTGAGGAATTTTCGTTTTTGTACCAACTTGTTCTTATTGCTTGCAGATGTTGGAGAGTACATGCATTAATCAAATAGATGCATGGAGCAAGGATTTATTTTATTTATTTATTTCTTTTTCTCTTTTTTTCTTCTAGGCCTACTAGCCGCCTCAATGAGGTTTTCAACTAGTAGGTCTACCTAGGCACCTCAAAGGAGGTTTTCACCTAGGATCCTTTTCTTTTTATTTTTTCCCAACCCATTGACTGCCTCATGGAGGTTTTCAATCAATGAGCCAATCTCAGGCACCTCCAAGGAGGTTTTCACCTGAGATTTTTATTTTTCCTCTTTTTTTCATCTTTTTTTTTTTTTCCTACCCTACCCTACTTGAAAAACAAAATCACTTTCAAGTATAAGAATACTTCCAATGGGGCCATGTGCACACCAAGATGACAAAAAAAATGATGTGGAGGCTTGAAATGTATGCTTTTTCATGTACCTGGATTTGAAAGATCAAATGATTTGACTTTGATGATATCAATCACATTTTAAGAAGAGGGTATTTCTGCAACTTAATGACTGTCTGGAGCCATATTTCATTATAGTTGTGATGCCTCTGGTCCACTTGCTGATTTGGACCATCTTGGATGTCTCCTTCTATCACGACCTTCAAGTCTTCCTCTTTTTTCTAATTGATCTCTTGAATACATGGAGGATTTGATGGTAACCATGAGGGAGCTTTCTCAATCTTTGATTTTGATGTCTACTCTTCATGGAGTGCAGCACATGATTCTTTGGTCTTCTTCTCATTCAAATATTATTCTTCTTTATGTTGTCCCTCAATGGCATCAAGAGAATCACCTTTTTGTAATACTCTTCCTGAGCTATGGTGAATACCATTGATCTCAAAAGGAAATATTTGGAAGTGTTTTACATTAGCATTGTAAGTGGGATGAGTTACTTCAGTGTGTGGGTTTGGAAATGGTGGTACAGGTAGTTGATTGGGAGTGTATATTTGAGATGGATGTGGATGGGGTTGTGGTTGTGGTGGAGGTGAATGGTAAGGATAACATGGAGTTTGGTATGGAGTATATTTAGGAAAATACTGACGATATTATGGATGGCTCGCATAAGTTCCTTGCCAACCTTGTTGCCAAGATTGGTTTTGGGGTTGAGATGGCCATTGTTTCCAAGGAAAGGGTATGTTCCAATTACTTTGAGGGGTTGAAATTGTGAATTAGGCTCTTGCATCATATTAGGTTGAATAGGCTACCATGGTCCTCTTGGAGCTACATAACATTGTTACATTGGAAATTTGCTTTCTTCTTGGTGAACTTCCTTCAACCTTGGTAATGAGGAGCAACATTTAACATCATGTGATTCTGCATGGACAAAACAAACATCTTCTTTTTGCTCATTTTGTATTCTTAACATTTCTACTTGCTCGGTTAGATTGCTAAGAATTTCTGTTTTAAAGTCATCAAACAAATTTCCAATTTTAGCTTGACTTACCAATTTTGATGTTGATTGACTTACTCTTGCGCTTCCTCTTGATATGTGTTTGCATGTTTCAGAAATTTCATGAAATGATAATTGGTATACATCACCTCTACTCATGACATTAAGGAGATCAATCCATTCATCCCTAATTGTTCTAAGTAAGAGGGTTTTTAGTGTGTCAAATCCTAAATGATGTAGTTTTCCCTTCTTAACATTTATAAATGAAAACCTCTATTCGATCCTCTAGACTCTCATCTTCTCTTCGATTCATTCTAAAGATTTCTTCTTTAAGATCATGATCTTTATATTTTTCTATAAATATGTTTTGTATATCATTCCATGATCTTATTGAATTAGTCCCTAAATTCATGAACCATTTAAGAGCTCTATCCTTCAATGTTACCGAAAAAAATCTCAGTTTTTGAGTTTTTAAAAAGTAACCATAATATCTACAAACAATTTCAAATTCAAAGTGAAAGGTTTCCAGATCCTCTGACCATAGACCATGAAATTTTGGAAGAAAATATGGAGGGATGTTCTTCATATGCATGATGACATTAAGATCTTTAATGGGGAATCCAAGAAGATCTTCGTCATTGTCATCATATCCATACATTTCTTCCACATTATTTGCCATCTCCTTCTTCTTCTACCTACAAAAGTGGATGGTGATATGGCTCTCACTGCACCATGTGATTAAATGGGGGGATGGGCTGGTGTTGGAGAATTGTTTGTTTTTATGATTGAATGAAACACTAATGCAATGAACTTTTCCTATTTTTGAAATGAAACATGCCTAATCCAATTATTATTTTTTTGTTTTTGTAAAAAGTAAACAGAAATGAATCAACTAGGGAAGAAAACAATGCATACCTTGACACCTCCCCGGTAATGGCACCAAAAAATGATGAGCCTCAGTATTTGAATGTTACAACTCCCAAGGCTACTCACTTTAATTATCAACCCGGGGTTCATACAAACTTAAGAGGTATCAACACTATATGTGTAGCATACAATGTGTCCTTCCTTTGCTGTCATGATGTAATGGAGTGCATGTATTGAAGTCAAATCCTAAACTAATTGCAAAAAATGAAATGTTCGAAATGGAACCTCAACCTATTGCAAGAAATAAAGTACAAGGAAAGACACTGAAATCAAATGCTAAAACACACCATTTTCTAACTAACTTCTAAGAGGCTTTGCTTCAAAAGAATGCTAAATTAACATGTATGAAATCCTACTATCCTAAGCATGCAGATTCAAACCATCCAACCTTCTATTATTGTGCATGTAAATGAATCAAATAAATTTGTTGTTATTTTTGTCTTTTTTCATGTGACAGTGTGAAAGCTAATATCCTTTGGTGATGTGGCAAGTAGCTTGGAGATGATGGTGAATGGTTAGAAGGCTTGGGAGACAAGTAGGGAACCTTTGCTAGCTTCCTATAGCAATTTTCCTCAATTCGGCCTCAAAACATGGTTTTCTACAGGATGTCCTAAAAACCTACAGGATCCCCTAAAAACCTACAAGATACAGTCGAGAGTAAAAGGATGGATGTTGAAGGTGATGGAAAGCTTAGGGAAGGTGGTTGGTGGATGGAATGAGGCAAGGGAGTGCGTAGGACCACTTCAGAACTCAAAACCAAAGTTGGGAGATGGTTGGATTTGATCAAAAAACTTGGAGAAGCTTCCTTGTGAAATGATGAAATTGGTGAGGGTTTAGTGAAAGAAAGTGAGGACCATGGGTGGATGAAGTTGGGATGAGGTTGTTGACTATGAAATCTCTTTGTACTCCTGAAACACTTGCACTGCACTAAACATTGACATTTACCCAAAAATCATGTAAACAAGAATAATTTCAATTATCTAAAGGAAACAAAATTTCATGAGCTAGCTATCTACTTCATGCATGAGGAAAACTTTTTGGAGTGATATAAAACACTAATGAGATCCAATGTAAGACTTAAGATAAAAGAAATGGAAATCAAATCCTACACTTGAAAACGAGCAAAATGCTGACCTAAGTGTGGAGCAAGTGGGTTAAAATCATCTTGATGGCATGGAGGTCAAGTAGAGGCCTAATCCCAATTTCAATGATGATTTTTCTCAATTCGGGCTCAAAACAGGCTTTCCTACAGGATGCTACAGTGATTTACTACAAGATGTAAAAATTTACTTTAATTCATCGAATGAACAAGCAAATAAAATCCAAATTGGATGGGATAAATTTTTTTATTAACTAGGATGTCTTAGGTCCACATTACAAGTGGAATCACTCAAAAATACCTCTGTTAACCCATGCTAAAAAATAGAAAAATATTACTAGTCGAAAATCTAGAAATTCGAGAACTAATGAGCTAGTAAATCTAAAAAATGCCTAACCAAATCAAGTGAAAATGCAATGGGGTGATTTTTGTTATGAACTAGAACATTTTTTTGATCTAATGCAAGTAGAACAAACTCGGTTGAAGCATGTTAGCATGCTATAAAAAATACCAGAAATTTGTTTTTCTTTGTTAAAAAGGAGGTCCAACAATCTAGATTTGGGAATAAGAAGACCAATCCAAGCAGCTCAATGATCACTATGAACTTCCAAAGATTTTCCAAGGATGAAATAATGCTTGTGATCCTGTAAAATAACTTACATCAACCATTTAACTCAATCCTACAACAAGAAATCATTAATACTAAATGCAGAAGTAGAAAGAAATAAAAACTAAAGATGCATGTGAATAAGAAGTGAAAAGAAGGAAAGAAAATGATACAAAAGGGCCTTGAGGCTCTTGGGATGGCCAAGCCAAAGGAAACTCAAGGACCGATGGAGGAGAACAAGATTTAGAAGCTGAACATGACACCAATCTTCATTATTTTCATCAATAGAATTACATCCTTGCAAGAAAATACAATGGAGCTGCAAAAATACAAGCTCTCTCCACAATTACACTAATGAAAATCTCCCCCCATAGGTAAATTTGACTTGGTACTTATACATAATTATTAGGAATCATTCCCCATGAATGGAGGAAGATTTCCCCACCAAAATCCCTTGATTAGTGGATAAAGTCCCTTGATTAGTGGAACACATTCCTAGATTTTCTCAATCATTGGAGTTCCACAATCTGTGCCATAATTCCATAATATCTTGTTGATTTATTATTTATTATTGATCCTCCTATAGTAGGGAACAAGTCCCTAAATTATCTGCTCCTCCAAATCTTCATAATCTACCCAATATTCTCATAATATTCCACAAAAATAAACAATATTAGGCACAAATATGCAATTATTCATAAACCTTCCTAATGAATATATTAAAGCTAAAAATACATTATCTAATGTAGAAAGAGAGGTTTAATGTGTTGAAGGATGGTCATAAGCATTAATTTATGTTTTAATTTAGAGGCACGGGCCTTAATTTATGTCTAATTTAGAGGCCCATCACTTAATGTGACCTACTTGACTATGTTGTGCGTGTACATATTGTACATAGGAGTGTGATTCTTTACGCTTTTTTTTTTTGGTGTGTGATGTGAGTATTTTTCATGCCTTAATTATGCCAAAATTTAAAAAAAATATATAAAATCAAAAAAATAAAAATAAATGGTCTTGTTTTGACCTCATCCATGTTTATGTCTTTCCTTATTTGATTTAACCATGGCTCTAGCCTTCCTGGATTGTTTTTACAGGACCGAGTGGCATTTTTATTGTGACATCCATGGGGCCTGAGGTATTTTTCCTCTTATTTGCATATAGGGGCATTTCATATATCACCATCATGGCTGCATCATTGACTGTCAATGCAATATTTATGCCTTAGGTCTGACCTTGTCAAGTTGTGACTTTAGCCACACTCTTTTATGCATGTTGTCGCTTGGCGGTAGAGCTTACCCACTCATGGATACCCTAGTTAGAACCCTTTTGTCAAGTTGGTTTCCATGCAGTCATTTTTTTTGCTCATTTCAGAATTCCTCCTTCTAACCCACCATGATCTAGAATTTGAGCCTCATGTCCTCTTCATCATCATATTTATGGCTTTACCTCAGGAGGATTCCTCCATTTTTATCCCTTGTGATTGCCACTTTTTATTCGCCTATTTTTTCAGTTTGAGCCTTGGTTTATCTCTCCATCGTCATCACCTTCTTTGCCTACCATCTGCTTTCACGTGGTGTTTTACCATTTCTTGGAGCAACCACTATGATGAGTGGTCCTACTAGAAAACCTCTTGTCCTTCTTATGTCATGACTAATTCCAACATTATTGGAACTAGTTGCTACCCTCTATACAACTCGTTCCTCCAAGGGGAGTTTTCTTTAAGCTCTTTTCAGACTCCCTAATTTAAAAAATATTGTGGACTGAACTTGTCTACTTCAAAGTCATTAAAGTACCTGAAGTGTCATCTAACCAGCATAATTTTAACCCTTTTTTGAACTAGGCTAGACTAGTTACGAAAAAGGAATACCCTAGTCTAGTGGCTAGGAGGTTCCCCCTTGTATACTTTGATCTCTTTTTCAAGCTTTGGGGGCAACTTTATGAAAACAGAGTTTATAAAAAATAGAAGGGAGGGATCATCTTTTTCCATTAGTCATTGAAATGGCAGCATTGGTTACATCGCCCTTGAACATGGCACCTGTCTATCTCATTATCTCACATTTTGGTTTTAGCTTGCCTAGGAATCATACCATCCATATGAGTCTCTCTAATCCTTCGATTGGTTACTGTTCCAATTATATGGAGCATGCTTTGATGCCTCCCGCATAGTTGCATGATATCAACTGGTGCTCATTGTTCATGTTGCCAAGTCATTCTTATGTCATGTCACTATGTCTTCAAGGGAAGTCTCAGCTTATGTTGGCCATTTGCAGTAGCCTACTGAACTTTTTGATTCAACCATCCTTGTTTTAGTTATACTTCACGGCTTCATGACTTCATCCATTCATCACATCATCCTGGTAGTTTCTATGCCAATTGATGTGGGATAGATTAAGGCCCTCCTTTGATGGATCTTCTCCTGTCGACTTCAACTCATTATATAGGAGCTTGATCTATGAACATATAGTACCTTGGAGCTTACATACCTCAATGGCAGGCTTCCTTGTGATCGATAATGAGCTTACATTATTAGCTCCTGATTGATCAAGTTCACTAGTGTTCGACATCAGCTCCTCTATTCACGCTTAGTGGAATGTACTAGCCACCTTGGGGTTCATTTTCATCATTGGGGGATACCCTCACCTTTGCTACTGGTTTACACCAATGGCTGGTAATCACACAATTTCTACCTGATTGAATTCAGCTCATATATTTGCATGGTGTGGATTCGTACCATTGGGGTTATGTTGAAGACCCTAGGTTAAGGACAATTCACTCTTATATGGTATCCTTCTCATGTTGTGTTGGATTTATGTATCATTGATGTACTTTGAGGGCTATCTTGAGACACTTCTATGTCTGTCATCTATCCATAGTCCTACTGATGTATACTATGACATAGATCCATAATGCTTTTTGGTGTCTATGCTCTATCTGTTATGTCACATGGATCCACTTTCTATGTCTTCGTGGCCATGTTCTAGCATTTCATGTCATGGATCCATAGTGTATTTTATGAAGGCCATGTTTAGTATTTATTTCTGACCGAGCATGGGTATGCTCGCCTCGAGGATGCTATCAACATAGATGAGACTTCAACACTTGAATTCCTCTGATCTAGCTTCATAATCTTGGCTCCTTCCTCCCATTTTGAGCATTGAGTATTATTGTAATGCATTTCTACCATTAGTTTCTCTTATGAGCTCATGCATTAGGGGGCATATGTTATAATCCTATTTTCCACCCCATTATAGTGAGAGAAACCCAAGTTCAACTTACATCAGTTGTTTGGCTAAAATGCATCCATTTTCACATTTTATTTTACTTATGTGACATTTATCCCATGACAAATGGGCGAACTTACATAATTGAGCAATTTCTTATAATCATTTTGCCAAAATATTATATTTATGAGATAATATTTATTTCATAATTGAGATAATTGAGAAAAAGATCATAATTGTGAAAATGGTTTCTAGAGTTTTCCATTCCCAAGGAGATCAACTTGACCCACTTGTGTATGGTTTGGCTAGGGGTCCATTATTGCATAAGTTTCCTAAATTCTCAAGCCCCTAGGTGTCTAGATACATTCTCTTGGAGGATGGAATGAGCCTTTATAATATCACCAAGATGGAGGGGGGAGAGTATCCAAACTATAGCACGAGAGCTCTGCTATCTTGGACGAGGAGACCATACTACAAGTTGGAGCAGAGGATCTTATTTTTTGAAGTTATACATTTGATGTACTTTCATTTATATGGTTAATAAAAATCTATGTTCCCTTCCTTACATGAATTTGTGTTCAGTATCTTATATGATCGTATCTATTTCTTTTGATCTGACAATCTTTCGAGGAAGATCAACTATTTTCCTTGTTTATTTGTGTTTGTGTGTAGGGATAGAGATCTGGTGCAAACATGTTGGATCACTTGAGTGGAGCGCAATATTTTCATCAAACTCAAAACCCTTCCCCCACATGCAAGGATTCCAGGTGTGATCTCTTATCTTTGTAACATATATTTGACTACTTGTTGCATCCATAACCATCTAGATTAGGGATCATTATTATATTGTATTAGCCATTACATTTTGTTGTCTGGTGATCTTAATTTGGCATGAGATCATGGAGAAATACCTCCTTGTAGATTTAGCTACAACACAGAGAAAATACCATTTGAAGGAGAATTGCTTGGAACAATCCCACGATTGAAGTTCAAGGATAACAACTTCAACGACCCTAAAACCTACCTCCAGTTCGCATCAAGCAGGTACCAAAAGTAGGTCCATTACCTAGAGAGAAAATTAACAAGATTGGAACCACATCAGTGGGTGCAAGGCTTGGAGAGATCAGTCTTACTTAACATGCTAAACGTGCTGCACTTCGGTAGAAGTACACCTAACATAGCATGCGCAAGCCAATTTCTCGTGCTAGTGCACAATAGATTCCTCTCGATGGGAAAGAGGATCCCAATTGATGAGATGCTAATATTGTGGATTAACAGGTTTTCATACCAAGGAAGGGACCCCACCAAAGAGTTCATGAGTAAGGATCAAGACAAAGTGATAGCACAAAACATGAAGGAAAAGTTCAACCTGGTCAAGAAAATATGAGGCTACGACATAAATTCGATCAGTGACCAAGGAATAAACTTTTCCACGCATATCATAGCTGGTAATATTATGTGAAAATTTAGAGCCAATTAAGTTCATGCAACAGTTGTTTCGTTACTTGTGCAGTGCAACAATGGGGTTCGGAACAGCTAGGCTAGATATCTATATAGAGAATTCCTAGAAGATTGTCAGGAAGCTCAGGAGGAAGGCGATGAAAGGAGATTTTTGGGGTTCACCAATTTCCCCTTTCTTTATAATTTTCGATCCTAAGGCCTGTAGGTTATGGCCCACAAACCCTATCAGAAGCATATTTGAGGCTTTAAGCCTTTAAAACTGGACCACAACACTTTATCGGATTTTCCTTGAAAAACACGGGACCATTCATTTAATCAGAACACAGGAATATATAGGATTACATGGAAAAAACCCAACCAAACACATAAGCCAGACTTCAAAATTTATACACCCACATTCATAACTATCGGTAAGTCCACTTTCCTTCACTTTCGGCTGCACTCCTCCTCCGCTCTCTAATCGACTTGATCTCCAATCACCAATTGACGCTTATCACTATTGGCATATCAGAATTCCATTACACCATCTGCTAGCCCTTCAACTTTGCTATATGCGATTAGATCCTGACCGCCCATTGTATCCTCTGGTCCAACGGTTGATGTTACACCCGATCAACGAAACTAATCGTTGATCCTCCACTGTCAATTAACTTGTTGCTACATGTTGAGCGGCTAATGGAATGAAGTGATCACGCAATATTACCACTTACCACCTTTGCATATAAATCCGCTGATGCGATATCAATTCCTTTGTCTCTGCAATATGATCCTATCCATTGATCATATCGATCCAACAGCTCCTGTGCATTCTCATTCGTTTCCTCCTTAATTTAATCTCGCTCACCTTCGATGGATTTCTGCGTTAAAACACAGTTCTGCCACCAACTCTGTCTATACATGACATCACAATTAACTCGATATTTTAGATCGCCATTGATCCATATAGTGATCGATGGTCAATCAACACTCCAACATACAGAATAACTCAAGAAGACATAAATACACAGATACATGGAAATCCATAGAACACATAATCTATTCACTATACAATATTGAATACTGACTAAGGAATTTCAACCTTAGAAACAAGTTCCTTCTCTACTACATCTTAATTAATCTTGGCTTACACAAATTCTATTTGTTCTCTCTCTATTACTCTCAATCTCTCCACTATCTATCTCATGAGATATATATAGAACACGCAGATTCATCATTACAGGAATATTAGATTGGATCACTGAAAGGATCTGATCAATCCTCTCCTTGGTTTCCACAACAACCCCTAAATCTCTCTATTCGTATACATATGGCAGATTACATTACATTAATTAAGTCTTCTAGAGACTTATCCATTCCATCGTTTATTCTGTTTTAAACAGAATTTGTCCCCTGTTTAGCTTGATGGTCCACATCCTCCTTGCTTCGCTTTGGATTTCGAATTTGATTAAGATTTCTGAATGCTCCTGCATTAGACTCCCGAGGCACAAAAATTTATAACCTCCTGTTCATATGCTTCTCTTTATCCTTAGCAATTCTACCCACTTCTTAGTGGAACTTCCTTCATGATCTTCTGTGAGTTACAACCAACCTCTGCAGTAATAGTCTTCCTCTACTACATGATACCTCATCAAGATTTCTCCTCTGAGCTTAGTCTTTTGGCATCCTTTTGGTTCTCTCCTCTGGAACTAATTGAGCAATCCTTGCTCTAGGTTGCTGCAAGTATTCTCACCTTCAGCTATTGTTCTCTGCATGATAGTAAGACCATAACTCTCCAGCTTCAACAATTGTAACTCCTTTCCTTCTACTTGCACTCCTTCTTCCTTCTCATAGGAAAACTTTCCCTTTAACCTTTCCTTGCTTTGATACCAAATGGTGAAAGGAGATTTTGGGGGTTAGCCAATTTCCCCTTTCTTTATAATTTTTGATCCTGAGGCCTGTGGGTTATGGCCCACAAACCATATAGAAAGCGTATTTGAGGCCTTAAGCCTTTAAAAACCGGACCACAACACTTTATCGGATTTTCCTTTAAAAACCCAGGACCATTCATTTAATCAGAACATAGGAATACACATGATTACATGGAAAAAACCTGACCGAACACATAAGCCGGACTTCAAAATTTATACACCCACATTCATAATTATCAGCGGGTCCACTCTCCTTTTCTTTTGGTTGTGATCCTCCTCCGCTCTCCGATTGGCCCGATCTTCAATTGCCAATCGACGCTTATCACTATCGGCATATCGACATTCCATTACACCATCTGCTAGCCCTTCAACTCTGCGATATGCGACTATATCTTGACCGTCCATTGTATCCTCTGATCCAACGGTTAACGTTACACCTAATCAATGAAACTAATCATTGATCCTCCATCGTTGATTAACTCGCAATAGATCTGACAGTTCACAAAGATTTCGGGTGAGCAACATGCACGACGATTAACCACCCGAAAATCGGTTTCCTCTCTCCTCCTCGTTGCTACGTGTCGAGCGGCTAATAGAATCGCGCGGTCGCGCAATATTACCACTTACCAAATTTTCCTTGCCCGATATACTACCTTTGCATATAAATCTGCTGACGCGATATCAATTCCTCTATCTCTGCAACATGATCCTGTTCGTTGATCATATCGATCCAATGACTCCTGTGCATTCTCATCTGTTTCATCAATTTAATCTTGCCCGCCTTTGATGGATTTATGCCTTAAAACACAATTCTACCACCAACTCTATCTATAAACGACATCACAATTAACTCAATATTTTAGATCGCCATCGATCCATACAGTGATCGATGGTTGATCAACACTCCAACATACAAAATAACTCAAAAAGACATAGATACACAGATATGTGGAAATCCACAAAACACATAATCTATTCACTATACAATATTGAATACAGTCTAAGGCATTTTAGCCTTAGAAACAAGTTCCCTCTCGACTACATCTTGATTACTCTTGTCTTACACAAATTCTATTTGTTCTCTCCATATTACTCTCTGTCTCTCCACTATCTGTCTCACGATATATCTATATATATATTAATATAGTAGAAACACAGGTTCATTGTTATAGGAATACTGGATCGGATCACTAAAAGGATCTGATCAATTCTCTCCTTGATTTCCTCAACAACCCCTAAATCTCTCTATTCGTATACATATGGCAGATTACATTACATTAATTAAGTCTTCTAGAGACTTATCCATTCCGTCATTTACTTTGTTTTAAACAGAATTTGTCCCCTGTTTAGCTTGATGGTCCACATCCTCCTTGCTTCACTTTGGATTCCAAATTTGATTAAGAGTGTTGGATGCTCCTGCATCAGAAGGTAAGACATTTCATTATGCATGATTGATTTTGATCATAGCATTATTGGCATGGAAGGAATCAGAGGATTCACAGTTTCCTCAAGTAGAAGCGGACATGTGTGAAGTCGCATGATATGCCTCGCTCTGGTATAACAAGGAAACATCACAAGCATAGGAGAAAAGAATATTCTTCATCTTGTATCACATGGATTTACACATGGTGGTAAATAAACACCCTATACTATCACCAAGTTTTTACTAGAAATATAAGCTTGTTGTGAAGTTCAAATCATAATTTCATAGGATCTATATATAGGGGTGAAAAATACAATGAAGACATGGCATACTCTACCATACTTAGTCACAAATGATGATATTTTCCCACAGAATGGATGAATGCGATGGAGAAAGATGCAAGAGATAGTGAAACAAAGGAGGAAACTTCGCATCATGGGGAATCAAGTGGAAAGGATAAAGACAATGATGAACAAGAGTAAGAATAGGAGAATTTGCATGATGAAGAATAGACTAGGGAGTAGATGGAGACAGAAAAAGGAAAGAGGAAGATGCAGAGCATAACTTCACCGAGGAGCAGAAAAAAGTAGAAAGAAGATAAATCCAAGGGCACAATGCCACTAGTCCTTACTGATGGGGACCTAGATGAAACTGGGGACAAATTTTAAGAAGTCACGATGAAGGCATGGAACCAAATAAAGGATCACTATGATGCACTCCTGACTAATGTTGAGCAGAGTATTACATAATTGAAAATATTAGCGCAAACATCTAGAAAACCAGCATCGATAGGCCAAGGACTCCATCCATAAATACTAATAGAGACGGCATTTGGGATGAGGATAATGTAGATACCTATTGGAGCTCTGTAGTTCGACTCTACTGTAGTCAAGAAGAAGGAAAATGGTTGGGATCATGTCAATATTAACATGGCAGCACTGCCCATTCCAATATTACATGACCTACACCAAGGATCACAAATGAACTAAAGGAGTGTGAACATTGCACCTCACAATTAAATATTCACATAGAACAATAGTGCATTGCACTAAAGAAACATCTCAAATAGGCCATTAAGGATAAGGATTAGGAATAACTATAGTAGTAGAGATTCAAAGAGGTGGTTGAAACTACTTGCAGGGAAGTTCTGGACATGGATTTCTACGAGGAGGAATCAATAAAGATAAGGTCGTGAAGCTCGGCCTTGCATTCAAGGAATAAAAGAAGAACATCATAGATGTGTAGTTTGAATATGAAATAAATATCAGTGAGCTACAAATGAACATGCATCCAACTACATCACCAGAAGTGTGTGAACAAAGGGAGATCAACCTAAAGACTATAGTGACATGCATCTTTCAAACAATGGTAGAGTGTGGAAAATTATTGGATGAGACCTTGCAGATTTGGAATTCATTGTAGGAAGATCTAAATGTACAAAATATAGAAGATGACATCCATTAGAAGCAGAAGTAGCTAGAGAATATCTAGACAACTGTGAAGACCTTTCCAGTCTCGCAAAAGCTTGCTAGAATCAATGAATTCAAGGCACTTCAAAAACAAATAGAAGAACTCAGAATGGAAGAGCAAATTTTGATGAAGAGAACTCAAACATAGGAGGATGAGGCTCTCTAGCTATCACTGGAAGTGGATGGGAAGCTCCAGGAGTGCAGTTCATGGTACCAGAGAGCTATGTACCATGCAATGTTTTAGGGGCTTCGAGGTGGGTCGAAGTCCCTTATTTTTCTAACAGGTTTGGGAAATAGTTGATTGTTTTTATGAGGACCATGGTATTTTGATGTACCTATTGATGTAATTGGTTTATATAGGAGAAATGATGGAATTCCAAGAATTGATAGTGATATAATAGGAGCACAAGGAAATATCTTTGTAATCTATTTTGGGTCTTGAAGGAAATGCTCTGCAACTAAGTGCATGGAGACTGAAAGTCTGTAGCTAAGTGCACAAATACTTGCAGCTGGGTGCACAGGTTGAGGAATTGTACGTTGTTTCAAAGAATTAATATAAGAATTATAGTTTCGATGGACATAACTTGTGTATGATTGTTGTGTATCTTTTTATTTCTATTCTTTATTTTGGTTATTTTTACTTCCGCGCAGTATTGTTTATGGTTGTTAGTGGCATGGTTAAGTGGATAATCCAACCCATCGAAGTAATCTATGTATGTTAAGGATAAAAGAACATACAAATACCACATCACATCATTCCTAAAGGTTGCAAAAACCTGGTTCTGCATCCTCCCATAATCACTTCGAGTGAGACTGCTATCTTCTTGCAAGTCATTGCCGAGAGGGCTAGTGAGTGAGGGTTTTGTTGGTGCGCAGTAAATTCTTAACCTAGGTCATCCCAACCTAAGCCAAAAAGTGGTTTTGTTTCCAAGGCTGGGATCTATTTAAGGGATGTGTTTATGTGGCAGCCATTGAAGAAATAAATTGAAGATTGGGTAGAACAGAAGGAACAAGAATTTGTAGAACAAGAGAATAGAAGCCCTTATCTGTCAGCTGAAATGTGGTTGGAGAAGTATATTTAAAAAGATCAATAAAAAATCTTCTTCAGTTCATTTCATGTTGAGTTGTACAAGTGGATATCAATGTTGGTTGACAGAAAAAATTGTTTTAAAGGAGACGAACCCAAGGAATGGATTCTTGAATTGATACAACAACTCAAGAACACTGACAATAGGGTCTCAAGAGCTATTGATTTATGGATTGATAGAATACTGGGAGGATTCATTGCTGAGTTCACAGTAGAATCGAGTGTGTCCTACAATGAAGCAAAACATTATTTTTCAAAGGACCACGAGGTAAGTACTTGAGATATCTAAAACTCTGGATTAATATGCTTTTCTGTCAAAAGCGATTTTTATGAATGCAATCAAATTATTATTTACTTATGTTTGGGAGAAGATCTGAAGAAGAAACTGGAACAATACAAAGTGGAAAAAGAGATAGAATGGACACTAGAAAGAGATCTCGTGGCCAAGATCTGAATACTTTTATAGAAATTGACTATATCCCTATTTTAAGTGAGTCTAAAAGTGAAGAAAACATCTCTGAGAACCCTGAAGTAACTCTGCAGTATTCACCCTTCCAGCCTTAAAATTTGTAGAAGCCAGAATCCAATAGTAATGAGGGCGCTTTTGGTTTTCCCCTCCCCCCACACCCGTTACACCCCATACCCCTAACCCCCCTCCTTACTAATCCCCCCACTCCCTCCCCCTTCCCCTCCAAGAAGAACTATGAAAGCTGATATTAAGCTACATGTATTTGAAGGAACTGGATGAGAGGATTTAGAGAAATTATGGTTTTTATACGAAGCAGTATGGACAGTAAAGCAAACCCATGATGAAAATATAAACATTAGAGGAATTTTGAGGTATAAAATGGGTATCCTAAGAAATATGTAAAACCAAAATAAATTTTATAGGAACTAATATGATTCAAGATGATGATGTCAACCATGGGGGATGATTCACCATCTTTGGAGTAAAAAAATAAAAATATTATAAAATAATAAAACTGCTTTTTCAACTTGTCTTTCCAACTTATCTCCCTAATGTTCTACTCAAATTTCAAGCAGGAGTACTCGTTGGATGCATAATTTAATTCCTCATCCAACGAGTAACCATGTTGTATACTTTCAATGGACCCTACTACATGAAAAATGAGAAATATATGAAAAATTTTGATTGCAATCATGTTTTTCGCACATTTCTCATTTTTCGTGTAGTAGGGTCCATCGAAAGTATGAAACATGGGCATTCCTATGATGAGGAATCAAATTCTACATCCAAAAAGTGTTCCCACTCGAAATTTGAGTAAACCCATAGGGAGATAAGTCGAAAATACAAGTTGAAAAAGTTTTTTTTTCTTTTTTTCCCTCTAAAATTTGATGATGTAATCTAATATTATTTTATTATTTCCACTATTATTGTATAATTTCATTAGGAGGCCCATTTTAGACCTCAAAATTCCCCTGATGGAAGGTGCAGCTTGTCACGACATTTCGAGATAGAGCGTTAACATGGTATATGCAGAGCATTCAAGCAATCAGATCAGATCATTCTTAGACATTAAAACAACGTTGGTAAAAGAATTTAAAAAGTTGAAGTCCGAGTCGTAGTGCATCACAGAGTTAAAAGAAATAAAATAGAGGTATATTGAGTTTGTTTGGAAATTTGATCAAATATTCAAGGTATTATTGGATTAGGTGAGCTTCAACATATCTCCACAACAACATAAGGAATGGTTCATAGCTGTGCTACTTCCACATATAAGATTGCCTTTGACACAATATAAGATAGAAACTCAAGCCGAAGCCTTAGAACTTGCAATGAAATTAGAAGTTTTGCCTATAGGGGACACCAAAGCAGGTATGGAGTAGATCCAGAGTCAGCTAACAAATTTGACTTTGTAGATACAAGATATCAAGAAAAATAAGGAAGTCAAAGAAGAAGTGTGGTGTACACATTGTGTAAATCAGAAGATCATTCTATAAAGAAATGCCCTCTCTTCAAAAACTACATGGCTAGTGGAGCACTGAATCCTTTGAATACCAGATCCAACTTATGGTGCGTGATATGTATAACTAGAGGCAAACATTGATCAGAATATTGTTATTTGTTACAAAAATATTTGCAGACTCCAAGGAACATATACTGCAAGTTTTGCAAATTAGTGGGACATGATGAAAACAACTATCAAACTTATGAATTAATGATGGAGCGAGGTGCCGATACATATAGAATGTTGGCAAAAGAATAGGGACACAAAGACCAGAGACAACACGGTGGTCGAGGAGGCTTCCAAGGAAGAGGTCGAGGATGTGGCTAGATTATTTTTTATACCTGTGGCCAAATGGAACATTTTGAAAGAGATTATCAAAATCCCACCACCACATGTAAGCATTTCAAATCCTTTGATCATTTTATTGGGTGTCATGTTCTTATGACAAAGATGCAAAAAAAAAGGAACTAGCAACCAACACAGAATCCGTAAATTATTTCTGCGGAACTGAGTACTGATGAACCTCGCATTAGTATTGTAACAAGAAGTGGTGTTTTGACTGGAGATGATAAAGAAAATGGAAAGAAGGAAGCTGAATCTACATGGGTAATAAACACTGTGGAGAAATTTCATGCTTCCAATGTTCAAAAAGAAAAAGAAGTGTTTATGGAGGCAAGGCGAAGCTTTATGGATCTTGGGGCTTCGGCCTCTAGCACGCAGCCAAAACCAATGCAAAGGAATAACTACAACATAATATCGACTGCGACACAAGATGTGGATCTAGGTATTTTAAAGTCTTTCCTACAAACTTGCACGAAGTTGTTAAGAAACCATAAAGTTGTAGAAGGGCTACAGGAATTGATAGATTCATGTGCTTCTAAAGAAGTGTCATGAAGCAACATGCACATAGTTAACAATTTACGTTGACATAAGAGAAGGACTAGAAAAGAAATGAGGCTCACTACGTAGATCGAAGAATACAACATGGATTAGGTTATTTTTTATTTAGGATATAATGCCAATGTTTTACCGAAGTAAACCTGGGAATTAATGGGTAAGTCGAAGTTACAATGGTCACCAATTCAGTTGAGAAGAATCAACAAAAAATATTCCCAATGGGGAGGTTACCAGGTGTTACAGTAGACATTGAAGGAATATGCACTATTACAGACTTTGAAGTGATAGAAATTATGGATGATAAACCATATCCAACATTTCTTGGACTGGATTGGAAATTTGATAATATGGCTATAATCAACTTAAAGAAGAGGAAAATAGTATTTGAAAAAGATAACATGAGAGTAATTGTTCCTTTGGACCCATCAGAAGGGGTGAGATATACAAAGCCTGTCAAAGATGAGTATTGTGCAGCAGATATAGACAACATTTATCATATGACAACCAAAGAAGAGGAATCAATTAACCCCACTACAGATGGAAAATTGAGATGGCAGCAGGACAACTCTTGTACCTCAGATTCAGAAGCAAAATTGGAAAATTGGAAGAATAGGCTACACAAAGTGTCTATAAGGCGATGTGTAAGGATCACTAAATTCCTTTGTTGTATAACTTTTGATGTATGTAACTTACCTTACTATGATGGTTGAGGTAATGTAAGCACATTCCTTGATTATTATGAAAGACAAATACCATAAGAGAAAAGGTTGTTCATTTTGGATGTGGCTCTGAGATCTACCCCTACTGGATGGTGGGGTACACATAAAGTAAATATAGCAAATTGGAAGGAGTGTCAAAGATTAATGTGGATCAGGCTTGGGCTAGTAGATACATAAATAGAGGTGAAATATGGTGGTAAAGCTGACCCCAGGGAGCATATTTGGTTATGTACTATAGCATGGAAGGAGATCCCACAATATACATTGGAAATAATTCCTCAGAACTGGTACCTGGAAACAGAGCTTCGACATGGTACTATGAGTTGGGAAGATATGGTTGATGCGTTTATATTAACGTTCAATTTTGAAGATGATTTCCCGTGCATAGAATTGTCTCTTCAGACAGTCAAACAAAAGATATTTTGGAAAGTGACCTCACTCACATGGTAACAACCGGATTGGACTGTGCAACTAGAACATGGACTAGAATGATATAACATTATTGCAGAAGAAGATGAAGATATGCACACTATCGACATAATAGAAATAGAAGGACACCATGAAGTTACAGGACCTAAGCCAGAAATACCAAATATAACGAAGCCAGTAAATATAAAGAAGGTGAATATAGGATCAGAAGAGAAACCAAAGTTTGCAACTATAGGAGATTATTGGGATGAAGAGACAATCAACAAGGTTACAGAATTGTTTCATGAATATCAGGAGTTATTTCCCACTAAGTTTTCAGAAATGAATGGTATAGTAGGAGATTTAGGACTTATGAAGATAACTCTTAAGCCTGATGTGAAGAGAGTGAAGAAAAGACATTACAGATTGAATCCAAAATATAAGGAGAAAGTAAAAGTTGAGTTAGATAAGATGATAACAATAGGAGCTATTGAACCTATGGAAGAATAAAAGTGGGTAAGTTGCTTGGTGGTACAAGAAAAATAAAACTCAAGGAGAAATTAGGATCTGTGTTGATTTAAGGAAATTAAACAATGCATGTGTGCATGATCCCTTCCCTCTACCCTTTACAGATGATATGCGAGATAATGTAGGAGGACAAGAGGCCTACTCATTCGTAGATGGATTTTTTGGCTATCATTAGATCAGGATTGCACCAGAGGATAGGCATAAGACCCCATTTACAATAGAGTGGGGCTCATACTAGTATACAGTGATGTCTTTTGGGTTGAAGAATGTCACTGCTATATTTTCAAGAGTTGTGGTCGCATCATTCAAGGAGTACATACACAAATTCCTGGAGGTATACTTTGATCATTGGACAATATTTGGACTATTGAAGAAGCATGTTGCAGGCTTAAGGCTTATGTTGGACACATGTAGGAAGTACCAGATCTCATTGAGCTTAAAGAAATGAATATTTGTGTCTTTTAGAATACTATTGGGGCATGTTGTGTGCAAGCAAGGTTTGATGGTGGATCTTGTGAAGATAATTGTCATTGTGAATTTACCTCCACCAAAAACCATGAGATAGCTACGCACTACATTGGGACACACTGGATATTACATAAAATTCATTAAGGGGTATGTGCAGATAACCATGCCAATGGAGAAACTACTGAATAAAGGTGTGACTTTTCAATGGAATGAAGAATGCCAGAAAAGTCTTATTATATTGAAAGAAAAGATGGTAACTGTGGTTATCTTGGTTTTCCCATACTGGAATGACTTTCATGTTCATGTAGATGCATCTTGCATAGCTTTGGGAGTAGTATTGACACAACCTGGTGCATGATAAATCGATCACCCTATATATTTTGCAAGGAAGTTATCTAAAGTAGAGAAGAAATAAACTACCACAAAAATAGAAGGCTTGGCTATGGTATATACATTTCATAAATTCAGGCATTATTTGCTGGGACAACATTTTAAGATGTTCACAGATCATTCTGCATTGAAATATCTGGTGAATAAGCTTGTCCTAGGAGGGACTATTTGTAGATGGTTGTTGTTATTTCAGCAATACGATTTTGAAGTTGTTGTTAAACCAAGAAGGTTGAATGTCAAGCCTAATCATCTATCAAGGTTGGAAATAAGAGAAGAACCAACAAACATTGAAGATAATATTCTCGATGCGCAGTTGTTTGCAATCAGGATTGCAGATGGTCACTTCACAAATATGATTCAGTTTTAGGCTATAGGAATGGCCCTTGCAGAATACACTATGCAAAAGAAGGATTTGGTGGTAAAAGAAGATGTTTTTTCATTGATAGCAAGACATTTGTATAAGATGGAACCAGATGAAATACTATGCAGGTATGTCCCAGAACATGAAAGATAAACTATTTTGGTAGAATCTCATGGAGGCGAAGATAATGGACATTATGCAGGGAAGGCTGCTATGTAGAAGGTTTTAAGAGAAGGATTATGGTGGCCCACACAACAAAAGGATGCAAAGGAGTATTTTCAAGCATGTGTTGTATGTTAGAGAACTAGGAAGCCATCAAGAATAGATGAAATGCCATTGGTGCCACAAGTGACATTGCAGGTCTTTGACAAATGGACCATTGATTTCATTGGACCTATCAACCCACCTGTGAAGAGGAATTTTGCAAGGTATATAATCACAACAACTAATTATTTTACAAAATGGAATGAGGCACAAGCAGTAAGGGATTGCAATGCAGAAACTACTACGAAGTTCATTTTTGAGCATATTTTGTCTAGATTTGGCTATCCAAAGTTCTTGACGAGTGATCAAGGGTCACATTTCCTGAATAATGCCATTTAGGCGGTGTTGACTGAATAACTCCAAGTGTATCATCAGAAGAGAACCCCATATCACCCCTAAGCAAATGGAACAGTCGAAGCGTTTAACAAGATTTTGGAAAATGTACTAACCAAAGTGTGCAATGTGAATATATATTACTGGGATCTAATAATTCTAGTGGTATTATGGGCTTATCGAACCACATGCAAGAAGCTAATAGGCCAGATACCTTTTTGGTTGGTTTATGGGCAAGAAGTTGTGATTCCCATGGAGTATATTGTGCCAAGCATAAGGATTGCAATCTTTACAAACATGGCAAACCTTGACATAATGGAGGAAAGAATGGCTCAATTTCTCATATTAGAGGAAGACAAATTTGTAGTAGGATTTCATCAGTAGGTGTTGAAAGCAAGAGAAAAATCATGGCACGATCTGAATATCAAGCAGAAGATGTTTAAGGAAGGATATCTTGTCCTTTTGTATGACAGTAAATTCATGAAGTTCCTAAGAAAGTTTAAGATGCATTCGTTGGGCCCCTCTATCATCAAGCATATCACAAATGGAGGCACAGTTCAATTGGTGAATTTGAATGGAGAATTGATACTAGGGAGGGTGAATGGAAGTATGTTGAAACTATATAGGGACAACCCTGCCATGGCATATTCACTCTAAAAGGAAAGGAGGAAAGTCTTAGTGCCACCTGCAGTTGAAAGTGGGCACTGGACTATAAACTATGCTGCAGAAAAGAGCTTCGACATAGGAAGGTTACTTCGCAGGAGTATGTCAAAGTTCGTAAAACCACAACACAACAAGGATTGTTTGCTACAATGCAAGGTGCATCGAAGTTCTCCAAAAATATGACCATTGAAAAGGAAACTTGCCATTGGAGGAGAGGAAAATTGCATTTATAAAGACATATTGGCAAGGATCTAGGGATAAATATTCAATTAATAAACAAAATCCGAGAAATATCTAAGTTAATGATGGGGTTAGAAGATTAGGAGCACTATAAAAGGCTGTGTCCCTTTAATATTTTGGCATTTTTCTATCTGAGAGCTCAAAAATCGCTAAGTATTGAGGAATTAAAGAAGTTGTGCTACTACATGAACACTAGATATCTCATCCACATATTCGAAGAGAGAGGTATAGAGGGAATTATGGAAGCTACAACACCCCTCGTATACCTGGAGCATTGCCCCTCATGCAGTGAAGTTCAACAAGGAAGAAACAAACTATGGAGTACATAACAAAGAAGAAGCAAGATAAAAAGCCTAAGAATCCTGTTGAACCATAGATACAAGACCAACCCATAAGAGACAATGAATAGGAAATAGAATAACAACAGATGGAAGCATAGAGTGCAACAATTTCGTCCCCACTACCTCCATATTTACCACTCAGGAAACAAAATTCCAAACCAGTGAAAGACTCCAAGGATGTGAAGTATGGCACATTTACACCATTACTACCAGAGAAAATACCATTTAAAGGATAATTTCTCGAAACAATCCCACAATTCAAGTTTAAGGATAATGACTTCAATGACAATAACAAATACCTGCAATTATGAACCAAGAAGAACATAAAGCAAGTCCATTACCTAGAGAGCAAAGTAACAAGATTGGAACCACATCAGTGGACACAATGGTTGTAGCAATTAGGCTTACTGAACATGTTGAACGTGCCGCAGTTTGGCAGAAGTACACCTAACATAGCCTGCGTAAGACAATTGCTCGTGACGGTGCACGACGGATGTATTTGGATGGGAAAGAGGATACCCATTGATGAGATGTTAATATCGCAGATTACCAGGATTCCATACCAAAGAAGGGACCCCGCTGAAGATTTCGTGGGTAATGATCAGGAAAATGTGATAGCGTAGAACATAAAGGAGTATTTCGGCTTGGTCAACGACATAAATTTGATCAGTGACTATTGGGTGATTTGATGGTTAGTTAAATCTCTATCATTTAATTTGTCAACTCGGGGATTTCATAAAATGATGAGGTATACATGTACTATATGTACTAGGTGGTTATATTTTATATTAGATTACTCTAATTGAATCTAAAACTAATTACAAAACATATTTAATCAATAAAAACCAAACCAAATTGAAATCAATCATAAATAAATTGAAGTCACACTTACATAAAGGAAAGCACACTTGCTTGAAAATAAATCACACCTATTGAAATTAAAATCACACTTGCATGAAATGGAAACACACTTCCTGAAAGTATAAGCACACTTGCATGAAATGGAAATGCACTTGTTGAAAGTAAAAGCACACTTGCATGAAATGGAAACACACTTGCTGAAAGTAAAAACACACTTGCATGAAAAGAAATGAAATAACAAAATTATACTATGTTACCAATGCACAAATATGTGCAAAGTGTGGTTGATGGGGGCTCTCCATTCCTCAGCAAGCACACCAAACTACAATCACATCTCCAAAGTAACAATATGCAGGAGAATATTAGATTGAACTATCTTATTGATTGGAAGAATAGAATAGATAGATAGATAGATGGGTTCCTTTGAAGAATGCACCCCTATTTATACAAAAACTGAGGATGACTAATCAATAAATGTAGATCCCTCAAATCTCTCCTAAATCCACATTTATCTCATGCGGTTACAACCAATCTCCTAAAAATGTGAGATACATATCCTCTCAAAATCATCTCATCCATGATTCTTCTCCTTTGAATATCCATAGATAATGATGCTCATCTTCTATAATTACTCCACAAATCTTCAGGAGTTGAATCTTGAAATTCGAATTTGTAGTTAGGAGACCATGTAGGACCCTTCTAGAAGTTCCAAGTAGGCCTACAATATCACAAAACTTATACCACTTTCATGTATATATGAAAACATGTTAATTTTATACTATGTAATCACAAATTCACTTAAAATACTTAAAATAAATGACTTTGGAAAATATAATGCTAAACCCATATGATCATGAGAGTGGTTACTTAATGTAGGATTATGTAGTTACAGAGTTACGGAATGAGGGTAAAATGATGGACATTAAGGTGAAAGTGGATGACATTTTTGAGGCCCAAGAATGACCAAGGAGTATGCTTCACCGTGCTTATCCTAGCTGGGAAGATTATGCAAAAACATCGAGCCAATGAAGTCCCCGCAGCAGTTGTTTCCTTAGCTATGCAATGCAACAAAAGGGTCCAGTACAGCTGATCCAGATTGTCAGGAAGCTCGGGAGGAAGGTAAGAGCTTTCATTACGTGTGGTTGATTTTTATCATAGCATTATTAGCATGAAAGGAGTCAGAGGATTCACAAATTACTTTGGTAAAAGCAAATGTGTGTGAAGTCGCATAGTATGAATCACTCTGGTACACCAAGGAGACATCGCGAGTATAGGAGAATAGAATATTCTTTGTCTTGTATCACATGGATTTACACATGGTGGTAAATTAGTACCCTAGACTGTCACCACACTTGTACCAACAATATAAGTTTGTTGTGAAGTTCAAAGAATAAATTCATAGGATCTATATACAAGCTCGAAAGGACACAATGAAAACATGGCATCCTCTTCCATATTTAGTCATCGAAGATGATCTTGTGACATTAATACAACATTGGCCCACATAATGGATGACTATGATGGAGAAAGATGGAGGAGATAGTGAAACAAAGGAGGAAACTTCATAGCATGGGGAACCAAGTGGAAAGGATAAAGACAAGGATGAATAGGAGCAATAATACGAGAAGGAGCATGACAAAGAGTAGAATAGGAGCAAACAGAGACAGAAAAAGGAAAGAGGAAGATGCAGAGCAGAACTTCACTGAGGAGAATAAAAAAGTAGAAAGAAGATAAATCCAAGGGCACAATGCCACTGGTCCTTACTGATGGGGACCTATATGAAAATAGGGAGAAAGTTCAAGAAGTCACAGTGGAGTCGTGGAACAAAATAGAGGATCACTACAACGCACTCCTGATAGGTGTCGAGTAGAGTATTGTAGAATTAAAAATATTGGCGCAAACATCCAGACAACCAGCACAGATAGGCCAAGGACTCCATCCACAAAGACTAATAGAGATGACATTTGGGATGAGGATAATGCAGATACCTTCCGAAGCTCTACAGTTTGACTTTGCTAAAGTCAAGAAGTAAGAAAAAGATTGGGATCGTGTCAATATGAGCATGGTAGCATTGCCCATTCTGGTATTACATGACCTGCACCAAGGCATCACCAATGAACTAAAGGAGCGTGAACAACTCACCTCACAATTAAATATTCACGTATAAAAAGAGCATGTTGCGCTAAAGAAACAACTCGACCAGGCCATTAAAGATAGGGATCAGGTAGAGCTACAATAGCATACATTAAAAGAGGTGGTTGAAGCCACTTGAAAGGAATTTCTAGACATGGATGTCTGTGAGGAGGAATTAGTAGAAGATAAGGCCGCGAAGCTCGGTCTTGCAGTCAAGGAATCAAAGAAGAAGATTGCAGATGTGCAATTTGAATATGAAATAAATATAAGTGAGTTGAAAATTAAGCTACAGCCAGATACACAACTAGAAGTGCATGAATAGAGGGAGATTGACTTAAAGACTGTAGATACAACCATCTCTAAGACAATGGAAAAGTGTGGAAAATTATTGGATGAGACCTTGCAGATTTGGACTTTGCTACAAGAGGATTCGAACTTGCAAAAGATAGAAGATGACATCCAACAGAAGTAGAAGAATCTAGATAAGATTCGGACAACTGCAAAGACCTTTCTATTCTTGCAGAAGCTCAATAGAATTAGTGAAGGCAAGGCACTTCAGAAACAGATAGAAGAACTTAGAAGGGAAGATCAAATTTTGACAAAGAGAACTCAACCTTGGCAGGATGTGGCTCTCTAGTTAGTGCAAGAAGTGGATGGGAACCTCCAGGAGCTTCGAAGAAAGGAAGGAGCAGTGTTTCAGAAGACTACATGACTAATGATAGAGGCACTACTAGAAGAAGTGCACAAAGAATAAAAGAAGGTAGCAGAGATACTACAACAGTACAATGTCACCTACAACAACATCATAACAAAGATTCGAGAAAAAGAAATTAAGTGACTCTGGACGAATCACATGTGATCGTTGGGGGCCTATTGGGTGCAACCCAGCTTGGCTCAAGTTTTTGTCAAAACTCCACATTTTAGGGAGCAGAGTGTGCTGTACCACAGAGTAGACTTGGAGATCAGCGCAGACACTATGCATCGGTATGTTACTGGTCTAGTTGTTAGCTTAGTGGGCCCTGACCCAGGTTCAATGTTAATTTAGCCAAACAAATCCTTACATTACTAGCCCTTTCGGCATCAATCCGTGGAGCAGGGACTGAAGTCTCACCCCAAGAGTATGGGGGGATTTTGGAACCAAGTTTCCGCACCTAGAGATGGTAGTGATGTCATTTTGTGTCCTAACTCTGCCTTTGTGCAAATCGATAAGCCTTTTAGGGCTTATCAATATACTTCCCTTAATCGACCTCTAGACCTTCGCAAAGGTCTACGACTGTTGTCCACGAACCCTAACCAGGCAAATCAACCACTTACACACTTCTATAACTAATCTTACTTTCATATTTGCCCAAATCAGCTTAAGTATCTGATAACTTCAATAGGTATTAATATGTTCTTTGTGTAAATAGATGTTATTGTTTGTGGACAGATAACAGCGTGAAACATGTAGATTCATGCATCAATATAGGATTAAATCATATACCCATTATTCAACATAACATAATCGCATTCATTCATAACAGAAGTAAATAGATCAAACATAGATATTTCCATAGTAATCTTCTTTTTTAATGCTTCACATCTTCTTACAAACTCTAACTGCCCTACGCACTCAGCTACAGGGGTTTTCACACTCAACTGTGGACTTCTACCCTAGGCCTCTCTGTGCACAGCTGTAGAACCTTCCTTCTATTCTAAGACTCTTCGCTCTTTCCACTAATGACCCATTACATTCATCATCCAAAATCTGAACTACCTTAGACTCTTCTAAGAATCTCCTTTTTATACAATCCCATGGTCCGCAGACCATGGGTAGATCTTCTAAACCTGACACAACTTACATAAAATAAGGATGGAAACCCTTTATGACACTTTACATCTACGTGCTCTGCGACCACAAATTGCGGAGACTTTACACTTTACATACAAAATCTTGGGCTTTCTGCCCCAAATCTTAGGTTGTTAACCCCAAAATCGACCCTAGGTGACCCTGTCCCAATAGGCCCCCAACACAAATATGGTGACTCACCCCCGAGTCACTCTGTTGGCATTGAGATCTTGCTATGAAGACATCCCAACTCCACTTGCACCACTGCAACTTCAGTGGTACACTGCGTCGCTGCCTACTTAACCTGCTCTACCAGCTACTCCATTGCTTGTCTTACGCTATCTACCTGGATATTCTACTGTGTTGTCTGTAGGCTAGTCAACTTTTCCTCAGTGATGGCGGTGAGCACATAAGCCTCATCTAGCCAAGGCCCCAATCTAGCCTTAAGTACTGCCTCTCTTCGCTACGCTGCATCCGCCTGTTCTTTCAATTCCTTCACCTCCTACAACTTTGCTAATTTCTGTGTGATAGCGATGGTATGTGCCACCGCTCTTGCCTTGTCATACCACTGTTGCAATTCCCTTGCCAGTTTCTAACCTCTGTAGGTTGGGATTTTCTTGCAGACAGGTAAGTACCTCCAGCAATTTCTCTAAGAGCACAGTGCAATCTACCAACGCAATACCTACGGCAACAACTGCATTCTTGACAGCTGCCTCACATTGCTCTCTGACCTCTGGTGGATTTGAAGGTTGTGCCCTCAACTCAAGCTCTATAATTCTAAGGTTCATCTCAAAATGAACCTTGGCCATCTCAGTCCGATAATTGCGCACACCTGCAACCAACTTTCGAATCTTGGCCTCCATAGGCACCTCTTCGAGGATGTGTAGTTCTAGAATGGTTCTGCATGCTTCTTATACCACCGCTACAGTGTGTTCATTCTTCTCCTGGACCTTCTTCCAGGTTTCTATTGCTGATTTTTCTCAACAAACCATTTTTCTTTGTTAACCTTCCTCTCACTAATCACAGTCAGTGCGTGCTGCTCTTGGGCCTTCAGCTCTGCAATCACACCTGCTTGCAGCATGTGAAGGAATTCGCTTGAGAGCATGGCCAACTTGAGACCAACGTTCCTTAAATCAACCCTATTAACCTTTGTCTCCATGCTTAGGGCTCCATCAAGTAATGCAATGGCCCAAGGATCTAAGGAGTGAACCATCTCCGCTACTCCAGTGGTCCCCGGTGCCAAACTAGTCGATGTCGCACTGCTCTACCCTACATCGGCCTGCAGTTGAGTAGTTTGGATCTATTGGCCACCAAGGCTTTCTTCTGCTATTGCTTGAACTATTGCAACAGTTTCGTGGTCGCGTCCCTGACCTTATCTCCAATGTCATCTAAGACACCTTCTGTCAAGGTGATCGAGTTGAGCGACGACTTAGTACCCTTGGTCTTCTTCCACAACCCTTATTTCTCATGCTCCCGATTCTGCTTCACCCAGAAGGGGGTGCCCTCCTAGTCTCCACCACCCTATTTAGATTGCTCTTTTTGCTCTGTCTATGGTGAAGGAGACTTCTAAATTCTATCAGAGTCACGCTCTTCCTCCTGTTCCTTCATAGCATGCTACACTTCTAGTCTTGCTTTTTCCTTAATCTGCTTTTTCCGTTTTTCATCCAACTGCTGCATTTTCAATTGGGCCTCTTCCTTCTTCTTCTTTCCTATAGACTTACTAGACCTGACTGACAAATCTGAGGTCATGCACCACTCGGCTGGCCAACGATCAAGGACCATTGTTATGGCATCATCTGTCACAAGGTATAGGAGATCATACCATTTCTGTTCTGGGTTCTTCCATGCCCGGATGGAGATACAGTGGAAGTCCACTTTGAACTACACTTATCCCGACAACTGCTCAAATATAGTTGGTGACAATCTTGGCTTGCGGTTGATGGCCATATTGATGCTCATCTCCATTAAAACCCAGAATACCTTGCTCTCACAAACCCACTCAGTGTCCTTTGTCTCCCATAGTGAAGCAAACCTCGCTGCTTCTGGCAAATGTATCGCTATCGGAGGAAACTAACTACCCTCTAGCAACTGCCATGTGACCAACACAATTGATAACAACAACCAAGAGTAGTGGAATGTCTTGTTGTGATCATGTGCTTCTCTACAGTTCGTGAGGAACTCGCTGCAGTGGTAGTGGGCCCAATTGAATTATAGGCCCTCCATGCATTGGGCTGCTAATGAAACTACTGGTGTTAGCACCTCATCTGCACGACACTTTTGCATTATCTTCCCAACCAAGATTTGGGTGGCTACCTTGACCGCAGGGTCAGTTATGCTTGAAATTGATTATCCATGCAACCTCTTGACAACCTTAAACTTGCCCTTCATGTGCTCAGCAAGGTTGAGCTCACCCATCTTTCCACCAAATTCCTTAGCTAGATTTAGCCCTGAATGGGGTAGTTGGGTGATCCTATGGATTGGCATATCAGTTATAGGGATTGGCTCCTCCAACCAAAGGCACCCATCGTGCACCAAGCACAACAACTATTTGATAACTATCAAGTTTATGGTCACGCGGTGGTAATGCAGCACCCATAGCAGTTTCAAAAATTTGGCCTTCTCCACCCCACAAATCCACTTCACCGGCTCTAGTGTAACGGCACTTGAATCCTTATAGAATACCCTCTACATGAAACTATCAGTACCTAGGTGGGGGAAGTGCTCCATGTCCGCCAAGTCCCAATCTTCAAGTTTTGGGTGGGGGATACGCACCAAGCGCGGTCTTTCAAACTCGATATTTTCTGGCAGCAGGGGTGTATTAAGCATAAACTTTCCCTCGTCTAGGCCCTTTGGGATCTTCACCTTACCTCGACGTGGAGGAATGTATTCTAGTAGCTTTGAGATAGGGTCTACACCCCCAATGTCAATGTCCTCTACACCCATACCAGTTTCTTCGGTGCCCTCATCAGATTCTAGGTTGACCACCTTGCCTTTCTCCTGTGTGGTGGGTTTCTCTTTCTTCTGGTGCTTCCTTGGTGACTCGTGCACCATCTATGTCGATTTTTTTTGTCCTTGTTTTCCTTGGAAGCCTCTCCTGCTAGTGCAGGCTTTGTCCTAGGCAACCTTGGTGATTTTGGCACCACGGTGGGCATCTCCACACTTACGACCTCAGGGGAAGCTCCCTCAGAGGCCATCGATCCTCCATCACGTGCTATTTCTACGGTTTTGACATCAAGCTATTAAGGAGCTCCTCAGTTTCCTTAGGAAACCTATCAAACATTGAATTGGCCACTAAAGCCTCAAAGCTTGTAGGGTTCATGCGCAACTGATAGATCGACACCTCAACTCTTAGAATGAAAAGTATTTTTCATTGGGGGGTCCTTTGTAATTTATAGGAATCGAATTCAAATCTAATCATTCCCCCCAAAATTCATTCATAAATTCTGGATTGACGACAAATTTTCAAAGATCTCGTATTTAAATTTCGCCTTAAATGCCACCCCCCCTGGCTCCTCTTAGCTGTTTTCTCACGGTCAAATCATGAACAGTGACCATAACAGTCACTTTCTAGCTACCCTACATAGTCTCTCCTCCTATAGTACAGCTCTCTCCACACTTCTGCTGATGTTGTGACATTCTTCCATCTCGCACAGTCCCTAGTCATGCAGCTCTACAACCTAGGCAGTGTAGTTTATAGTCTCGTGCCTCCTTTTAGCTGCATGGAACGCTAAGACTATTCTTACATCATATAGTCATCTGGCTGGATCCCTAGTGTATGGCTTCAATCAACTGCCATATACCTTTCTGGGAAACGGTTCCCCATTTAATTTCACCAGTTGAACTGCTCCACCATCGGTAATCTATTTGATGACATAGGGCCCCAACCAATGCATCTAAAAATTTCCTGGAAATTTATCAAACTTGTATTCATATAATAAAACCAAATCATTTACCTTGAAGGTGTGCAGTTTGATGTGCTAATCGTGCCATGGCTTTTCGCGCTCCTTCTGAACTTGCTGATGGAATCCAACCAAAAACCTATCTTCTTCAAGCTCTGTCAGTTTCATGAGCCTCTCCTCCAGGGATCTGTGATCCACCATTCCTAAGAACGCCACTATGTGTAGACTAGGTACAATATACTCCATTGGCATCACATCTTCTATGCCATAAACCATCCTGAAGGGTGCTTGTCCAAACAGTTTCTTACAAGTAGTTCTGTAAGCCCATAGAACCATGGGTACGCGCACATCCCAATCATGACTTTGTACATTTCAAACCTTTGTCAACACATTATCCAATATCTTATTAAATGCTTCAACCATCTGATTATCATGTGGGTGATATGGCATGCTCTTTTGATGATAAACTTGGAATTCCTCTGTCAACATGCTGATTGTTTCATTAAGGAAATGTGTACCACAATCACTCATCAAAATATTCAGGTAACCAAACCTAGTCAGCACATATTCAAGGAGGAACTTCTCTGTTGTTGGCCCAGTATATTCTTTCACGGGTTGTGCCTCTATCCATCTAGTCAAATACTCCATCACGGTGATGATATACTACACACTTGTCTTCTTTCCTGGAGGTTGAATCAGGCCTGCAAAATCAATGGCCCATTTCTTAGATGGTTGTAATGACACTTGTTGATTCAGGGGAAGCTCATCACTCCACGATGGCTTAGCCATCCTCTAACATGCATCGCATGCCATACTGTAAGCCTTGGAATCCTTATGCAATGTCGGCCACCACAACCCAATGTGTAAAATCTTCTGTGATGTTGCTTTTCTTGCATAATTTCCTCCCGTTACTCCTCCATGAGCTTCAGCAAGGATGTTGTTCCATTAAAACTTGGGTACATAACATCATAGAATTTAATCTGAGCCCATTTTATTTAAATGTCCTACAATGACAGAAAAGTCTGTCATGCGCACCACCAGCTCCTTCTTTTGTTGACTAGTATACCCTTCTGGAATTGTCCCCATCGTCAGGAAGTGTATGATATCTGCAAAGTGATTGTTAGCTATGTGCACCACAAAGAGTTGTGCATTAGGCAGTCTGTCTTCAAATTAGTAGGCTCCTCTCCCGTTTCAATGTGTGGTAGATGATCTAGTCCTACATTCAATTGTCCTGGCTTCACAATGAATTCGAAATCATATTCCTGGAACAACAGTAGCCATATGCATATCTTCCCCCCCAACAAAGGCTTGTTAACCAAGTACTTCAATGCAGAATGGTCTATATACATCTTAAAGTGTCCGCCTAGCAAGTAGTGTCTAAACTTTTGGAGTGCGTACACCATAGCCAAACCTTCACGCTCTGTCGTTGAATAGTTCTTCTTGGATTTAGAAAACTTCCTACTTGCAAACACTATAGGGTGATCCAACTCTCCCTCACTGACCTATGTCAATACTACTCCAAGCGCGATACATGACGTGTCCACATGCACATGAAATTCCTTCTTCCAATCTGGGAAGACTAGGATCGACACAGTGACCATATTTTCCTTTAACACAACTAAGATTCACTGACATTCTTCATTCCAATATAATTTAGCATCCTTCTTTAGCAACTACTCCATCGGTGCAGTAATCTAGGCATAACTCTTGATGAACTTTCTATGGTATCTCGTATGCCCCAATGTTGTGTGCAACTGTTTCACACTTCTTGGTGCCTCCAAATTAATTATAACTTCTATCTTAGCAGGGTCCACCATTAATCCTTGTCTACACACCACATGGCCTAGCAAGATTCTGAAAGGAACATAGAACAAACATTTCTTCAAATTGAGCGCGATCTGATACCTTCAGCATGTATCCAACCTCAATCATAGGTTGGCTACATGGCGTTTCACCAACCCAAACACCATCCAATCATCAAAGTATACCTCCAGAAACTTGTGAATGAAGTCCTTGAACGCCACGATGACTATATGTGAAAATATCGTCAGCGCATTCGTCAGTCCAAAAGGCATTACAATATATTGAAATCATCCCCATTCAGTTGCGAAGGTCATCTTACTTCTATCATATGGTGCGATCTTGATCTGATGGTACCCTGAGAACCCATTAATGAATGAATATGTTTCTTGTCCTCCGACATTATCCAACACTTCATCAATGAATGGAGTTGGAAAAGGATAATGCACACAAGCTTCATTCAGCTTCCTAAGATCTACTCATATCTTTATTTCATCCTTCTACTTCTTTTCCTGAACTACTATTGGGCTCACCCAATTAGATTCTTCCACTGGTTCAATAATACCTGTCATAAGCATTTTATCCAACACTAAGCATACCTTTTCTTTATATTTTGGATTGAGGTGGTAAGGCCTTTGCTTGATCAGCTCTGCATCCAGTTTCAACGTAACTTTCATAATTCCCAGGTCCCCTATTATCCCATTTAAGTATGAGAACTTCGTAGGGAAAAATTCCTAGTATTCGCGGAGCAACTCAGAAACCTTATCCACCATAGCATCATCCCAGTAGTCCCCTATCTTCACAAACTTCGACTTTACCTCTATCTCAATGTTCAGTTGTCTTGTTTTCTGCGGTGCGGTGATATCTGGGTTTTCTATCTGCATCCCCTCAACTTCGCGGTGTCCTTCTATTTCTAGTATATTAATGCTCCTAGGATCCTCATATTTCTCTTCGGTAGTCACATTATAGCACTCCAGCATGTGGCAAAGTTGGGTGGTCCAATCCGGTTGAATCAAATCCAAGGGATCCTGTGGTATTCTGAAGATCACTGCTTTGACCTCCTACAATGCTTCATTAATGCACTCAAATCCATCTGCAAAGCTGAATGTCATCAAGAATCCCTGTCTCAAAATATCCCATTCGCACGTGCCATGGAGGAGCTCTGTCTCCAAGTACCAATTCATAGGTATTACATCCAAGGTGTGACAAAATAGAGTCACCCCACTCCAGTTGTGGTTCTGCTCCATAAGCATTGGTCCATTTGACTAAGTGATCGTACGAATCACTCCTTCCGTCGTATTTCTCTATGAGCCATACCTTTGGGCAACCAAACCGCACCCTCATCATCCTCGTATATTCGCGCCATCCATCGAAGTTGTCTTTATGCATACCCCACCATCTTGCAGGCATAGTGCATAACGCCAAGTCCAAGGCTTGGAAGTGATGCTTCTCTGGCACTTCTCTTTCAAATGCATCCAGAAATATATCAATGTCAGTTAAACCATCATAGTAAGGCAAACTTCTTATCTCCGATGATACACACTGTAGCGATTTGGTCATCATGTTACATCGTAGCATAGATACTTTGTGCAATCTATTTTGCTAGCGTTCCAGTTCCACGTCTAAATCTAATGTGCAGGAGCTTTCGTGGTCCCATACAAGACATCCATTAGTTGTTGAATTCACCCAATCTTAATCTTGTATCATTATATTATAAATCTGGTCCAAATCTTCATCACTTTCATAATCATGGACTGGTTCAATGTAGCGGAGTCCTTCTACAGGGTCCAACATAGTACATTGCAGAGTGCTTTTCTTTCAAATGGCATCATCTGCTTCTCAAAATTAATCACCCCATTCATGTCAATAGCCAGTCGATCCCAAGGAGTGCAGGGTAGGGATTTCTATCATCCACAATCTCTATTACTTCAAATCGGCCAACGCACTCATGCTTTCGATATCGACTGTCACTCCCTATAATCTTCCCATGGGGATGATATTTTGTTGATTCTCCATCCTCAATTGAATAGGAGACCACTACAGTGTAGGTTTACCCATTCTCTCCCATGTTTGTTTAGGAAAAACATTCACGTCAAACCCTAGATCCAAAATAGCTTGGTCCATTTCATATTCTCCTATCTATGCGGTGAGTCTCATTTCTCACCCTGTTCTTGCCTTATGCTTACCAATCTTCCTGACTACGCACGGGCTGTCAGGAGTATTACCAACACATTTTTTGATCAACTCTTGTAATCCCTTTACAGCGTTACTATCCCAAAGTAGCTTCATACAGGTCTCCAAAAATGTAGTAAGCATGGATGGGTACATTTCTTCAGACTACTTATCTTGACTTCCTAAGGTAGAAGCCTCAGTGAAGCTTTTCATTACTTCCATGAAGGTTTCCTTTTTGCGCTCCAAAGCAAAGCCAACCTCATTTTCTGGAGTTTTGCAGACCCATTCACCTTCTTCAGGCTTCTTTCCCTTGTCTTCACCAATCGTCATTCCACTTCTCATCATGATGTTCACATTAGGACCCTCTTCATAGGGTTCATCCCTCATCATTTCCAGATTTTGGGTATGTTGCTGTGGTTGTACCCCTTTTTTGTGTATCTTAGCTTGTAATACAGGGCAGTCTTCTATCACGTGTTCAAACTAGTGCAATATATGCATGACAAGTGCATTGGGTTTGTGCATTCATGCACATAGTGTCCTAGTCCCCCACAGTTGTAGCAAATCACCTGCCCTTCAACTCTACCAGGTCCCCCCCCACCTCGGCCTCGCCCCTTAAATCCTTCCTCTGCTCCCCCAATGCCTTGATCTGGAAGTGGATTTTATTCCTTCACTCTATATGCAAGCATCCTATCCATCATTAGCTCATATCTACAACAATTACACTCATCATGACCCACCAATTGACAGAAGTTGTAGAAGAGTTGTTGCGGTGTCTGTACAAATTTTTACAACAGGCAGAAATTGTTTGTCACATGTTTTCGATCCACCTGATAGATAGCACACCATAGCACGGGCCCTATACTTGGCCCTGCTTTATTATAGGTATTGACCCTCTTTCTGCAACATAACTCGCAAAGACTGGGCAGTGATCTTTGTCATGTACTTGGATTTTTCATTTCATGCACCAAACTTCTCCGCACACCTCTGGCCGAACTGCTCTATCCTTCTTCAGACTTTGGAACTCTAGGCAAAGGTTCTGCAACTATGTGTGAATCTGGTGAACTCCCAAATTAGCATCTTGTATCAACATCTCATGCAATCCCATTGCAATCTCTAGGGATTCCGCCTGGGTCCCAATCTTTTGCTATGATAAAGCAACCCTTAGATGAGGCAAGAGTGAAGCCACAAACCATTCGCCGTGTTGCCCATCCATAAGATTCATGTTGGCTTTGTGGATTGTGCACTTCAATATCTAATCTAGATCCCAAGGTGTCTCGCTAGACTTCATCATGATCTCCTTGAATCCCACAATTGATTGAGCTTCAGTGTTAGGCCTACTGAACTCCTTATTCAATGCGGTTTGAATATCTGCTAATGAAGTCATAGGGTTATCAGTGCAATACTTAATGTACCATGTTAATGCGCATACCTGTAAAGAAATGACCAATGTTTCTTTCCTCATCTGATCATCTATTATACCTTGATCCTCCCATACGACCTTTACGAAAAACCAAAACTAGTTCGGGTCCTCAGTTCCTGAACCCTTGAAAACAGACAACTTTACTACATTCACCATATTAAATGGTGGTGGAGGTAGTGGCAGTGCGGGCAAAGGTGTATGTTGTGGAGGTGAATGCGAAGGTGGTGTGGGTGGATGGGGTATTCATAGGAACCCTCGTCTTATTAACTAAACAATTCTCTACAGTGAAGCTTGTGTTGTTTCCTCATCGTCACTCAGAGGAGGTTTGATCAACGGTCTATATTCAAGGCCTGTTCTCCATCTATCCCTGAAGATATTTCCACTTTGCATAGCTCCAAACATCAACGTAACTGCATAATAATCTTTTCACATAAGAGCATCTTAATCCAAGTATTTAAAGACCTTAAATACTTACCTCATGGTCCCTTGAAGAAGTGGCGCTCTGCTTCACTATAACTGACCAAAGTATCGACCACGAATGTTGTCACGAATCCTCCTAGGATATGATCGATCCAGTGATTGACAGCACATGCGATCTTATCTTCTGAGGCTTCCAATCTTTGCACTAACTCTGGGGTCCACACTATCAGATCGTCAAGCCTCCACCTTCCTTAGTCATCTGCCAATTTAGCGATCCACTCATATAATTCAACCAGGAAGGAACATAAGAAGATTGCATGTATCTCTATGTATAAATATCTATCCAACCATTGTTCTTTCATCAATTGTGGATTTCTTTTTTCTTGCACCGCGAATTTGTGGATCTTCCTATCCAACTAGTCTTCAATTTATTTCTTAGTTGGATTCTAGTGATGTGACATCACACATCTCTTTATGCATATCCTAGTCCCAGCAAAAAAACCATTTGTTGGCTTAGTGGGCCCTTACCTAGGTTCAGTGTTAATTTAGCCAAACAAATCCCTACACTAATGGCCCTTTCAGCATCAATTTGCGAAGAGCGGACTGAAGTCTCACCTGAAATAGTATGATGAGACGCTGGAACCACGTTTCCGCACCTAGAGATTGTAGTGATGTTGTTTTGTGTCCTAACTCGTCCTTCGCATAGATCGATAAGCCTTTTAGGGCTTATCAATATAATTCCCTTAATTGACCTCTAGACCTTCGTGAAGGTCTATGACTGTCATTCGCGGACAATAAGCAGGTGAATCAACCACTTATGTGCTTTTGTAACTACTCTTACTCTCATATTTACATAGATCGGCTTAAGTATCTGATAACTTCAATAGGTATTGATATGTTCTTCGCGTAAACATATGTTATTATTTGCAGAGAGATAACAACGTGAAACATGTAGATTCGCGCATCAATATAGCATTAAATCATAAACCCATTATTCAGCATAACATAATTTCATTCATTCATAACATATGTAAATATATCAAACATAGATATTTCCAAAGTGATATTTTTTATTAATGCTTCAGATCTTCTTACAGACTCTAACTACCATGCGCACTCAGCTGCAAGGGTCCCCCTTTTGTGTGTTAGATCGCTATTCATGCACCTTCCTTGACTTGCTGCAAGGTCACACCCTTGCTATCAACAAGGACATCATACCTACCTCTGTGCGCAACCATAGTCAAGGCGATACCATACTACCCACTGTTGGGACTCCTACACCAAATGGTTTGAGGTCTAGTTGGGACTCCTTACCAGGGAGATCCTTGACATGTTGGCGGGTCCAACACCATCAACACTAAGGTAGTCCAGGGTGTGACCTTGCAGCAAGTCAAGGAAGGTGCATGAATGGATCTAACACACAAAAGGGGGAGTGAGTGCAGACAAGGATATCAAGATGAAATGGAAGGACATCAATGACACCTTTTCAAGAACATTTGAGGAAAATCTGGAAGACCGCATGGTTTATGTCAACATTCACAAGTCTGGCTTGTACCGGATTGCATGCAGGTATCTCACATTTCCATGCGCAGACATGATCCACTTGATTGTCTCACATACTGATCCATAGCAATAGGTTTTGATCAGTGTTAGTCAAACAAAACTTTCTACCTTTAGGGAAAAGAAATTTCAAGAGATGTATCACTTGCCACAGCCAGTGATCACGATGGATACACTCTTCAATAGACCCAACAACAGTGCAAACTCAAGAGATATCTTGAAGTGCTACGTGAAAAAGTCATCCAAGTTTAGGACAACACCTAGCCAAGTTTACAAGATGAAGATACTACAGAAGGCATATCAGCTCTTGATCAGCTTTGCATGCCACTTATATGACCAAGAGATCACAGAAACCTTCCCGCAGATTTGGGTGATTATGTTGGATCAACTAGAGAGTGAAGGAAGACCTTACAACTATTCGAACATGTTGGCTCTCACATTGAAGTAATAGGTAACAAAAACCCGAAATCCACCCAAGGGTCAGTAAGTGAAGATATACACATTTTCTTACATAAGGGATGTAGTTTGTGCTCGTCAGTAGTTCCCATGCTTGGGTTTGGCATGGACACCTTCAGAAACCTCTATGCACACTTATTGTAGGTTGTTCTCCGAATGCAGCTTCTATGGAGTTATCATAAAATTATCATACTGCTTCATCACCCTAGTGTATAGGATGATCTTCGAGCATGAACCACCTCGCATGTTGCAGGCAACGATGGAGGCATTGATTGACATAGCAGATTGGTATGCCTCACCCCTTGGCACCTTCATATGGATGTACAATGTGGAGAAGGCTCCACATGTTTTACCGAAGTTTTCCATGGACAAGCTCATCATCCAACAAGTGTCATATCACATCTCGACAAGGTTACCAGTGAGACTACATAGGAAGAAGAAGGCACCTTGGCCCGCTCTTCTTTTATAGATCGGGTTGTATGAGATCTAGAATCTCAAGCACGTTGAAGTCGAGATAGAGGAAGTCAAAAGATTCACCTTTGGCACCAGAAGTTTCAATTTGTATGACTCGCATTGCTTAGTGAAGGACCACTGTGCGAGAGTGAAACATCCTTGGATCCATAAGGCATGTCATTGGCCTGAGGAAGACCCATGGAGATACTGTTATCACTTATCAAGGCTCAATGAATTGGTTAGCATAGCTGTAGAGTGGTTAGAAAAGTAGAAGGAAGAAACATCTCAGAGTGAAGCATCATCAATAGTAGTAGAGGGTAGTAGACTTGCGCATGAAAAAGGCAAGAGAAAGGTTGTTGACAGCACAGAGGCAGAGAAAAGCTACAAGTTCAAAGTAGATCCACTTTTGTTGAAAGAAACTTTGGAGATTGAGGCTAAGAGGTGACAGCATGATAGGAGGATTGCACAAAGGTAAAGATAGAAATAGAACATGGAGGAAATAGAAAAGGAGTTGCAGGAGTTGAAGTGGCAACTCAGGGAAGAACAGGAGCTGCACAGAAGAGAGAAGGAAGCACAACATGAATAGGTACATCATGAGGTGAAACATGCATAGATTGATGAAACTGCACCCATATAGGTTATCAACTCATCCAATCAACTGACAGAGAACAGACAGGGTGAGCAATCATGGGAGCAGAACTTGGCTCAAGATATTAAACAGATGCTAGAGAAGATGAATATAGGTATGGTGCAGCCAAAGTTAGATTAGGATATTGACCTCATGCCTCAGAACCAAGAGGTCACCCCATTGGCTTCACTGGATCCAGAAGCAGAGCAAGTCCAAAGCAATCAAGGAGACACATAAATCCTTGAATACAATCTAAAGGCGGAGATGCACAACATATCTTTTGATGAGTTGCAACATAGAGTTGTGTAGTCACGCATAGTGCCTACTCTGGATGCCCACGTATCTCCTGCGCTGCTTGAAGAACGAGTGATCGTATTTGATGTACACAAGCATCCAACTACATTGGCTGATACTACCAAATCATATGTCGAAGCCACCAGCTCAAGTGTTATATTCTTGATAGCTAAGAATGAGTGCATGGCTAAGGAGTTACAAGCGGCCAAGAAGGGAGGAGAACAAGTTACAAAATTCACTAGAGCAGAGTTGAGGAGAGCGATACTGGATAGAGTATCGTCTCTCGAGAGATTCATGTGGAATTTATATTCCAATTTCGTCATCGTACATGAGTGAGTTTTCCATCTCAACGGTTGGCAGCAATGTTGTGTTGGGAGAGCACACATCTTATCAGATTTGTGCACTACTATCGATCACATGTAAACATGGACAATGAGGTACAAAGGAGCCCCATTTCACTTACTGAAGATGATGAAGCCAAAGGTGGTAGAGTTGAAAGCACGCATCTGGAGTCAGATCCGAAACTATGAGGAACTCCCACAGTTCATCACCATTTTGCAGGCTTCACATGCACGGATGTTCAAGAGCATGGATTTCATTATGCACATGCATGCGATCTCATCCATTCACCGAGGCAAGGTTAAAGAACTAAGTCTGACTAGAGCTAGACATGTACCTTGATCAGTTGATGCGTGTAGCCACCAGCACAGACACTATGCATCAGTATGTTGTTAATCTGACTGTACTCAGTGCTATGATGCGCATGTTATTAGACGAGTTGGATAGAGGTGCCAAATCAATGTGCCTAGATGCAATGGAGGCAAGAGTTTGCTTTCAGAAGGATGTCATCATAGAGCACGTGGAACCATAATAGACTACAAATCTTGGCATCAGTTTGCCAACGTCAATCATCGTGAGGATGTCGAAGAGTTATTCTTCCCACAACTTTCTGCATCTTAATGATGTCTTGTATGGCTTACTCAAGCCTATTTTTGTCTCACATGGATACATGTGCAGATTTTAATGTAAACATGTTGTAAAAATGAAAGACCATGTGTCGAAAATAGAATGTAACGGTCATGTAGTAGTTGAATAGTCATGAGGGTAGGTGAAGAGTCACAAAGGGGAATGGCAAGGGTCACCCCACCCTTTACTATTTATTGAACATCATAACTCATTGTACGGGGTTTGGGAACCAAGCTTCCTATAGGTGTAACTCAGATAAAGCTTGGAGTGTATTGTAATGATCCTTGGCTTCTCCACAATGCAGAGCTAGTACATCTCTTTGGAGGAGCAAGTGGCAGTGATTGTAATGTTCTGCTATTAAGGATAGTGGAAGTCTTGGTTGTATGTATGATTGGATATTTCACTTTCTTAATATAACAAACCCAACACATGCATATGTTGTTACTATAGTTCGGTTATCTTGGTTACTTTAATGATGTATGTAGTTGTTATTTACACATGTATGTATGGAATATTCCGTATGTGTTTGTATGAGTCTTATCAAAGCGTGTCGCTGATATAACCCATCACTTTGGATCATTGGTTATCCTGCTTTCCATCTCATGATGTCTTACTACTCGTGTGTTCCCTTTCAAGTTGCGTGCTATCATAGGATTCTAAGGGGTGCACTCACTCCCCCTTCCGTGTGTTAGAGACATTCATGCACCTTCCTTGACTTACTGCAACGTCACACCTTTTCTACCAACAAGGACATCTTACTTACCTCTGCATGCAACCGTGGTCAAGGCGATACCATACTACCCACTGCTAGGACTCCTACACCAAACGGTCTGAGGTCTAGTTGGGACTTCTTACCAGGGAGATTCCCTAACATGTTGACAGGTCTAGCACCATCAACATGTTCAAAGAAGCACAATTTTCTACATCCAATTTGTATAGGTTCTTCACCCTAACCCTGATCCGCTTCACTTGTCCTGTGGATATATGACAAAGGAAATATTTTCCTTTTCTAAATATCACATCGTAGCCATAGTCTTCTAACATAACAAATTAAACTAAATTCTTCTTCAGACCTGGAACATACATGAGATCTTTTAATGTGAGAGGAGAACTAGATTCCCTCTAAAAAGTAATAGTACTGATGTTAGTCGTGATATACCTTCCATCATCTCCCATTTCGACATGCATTTGGAGTTCCTTCTCCTCCAATTCACTGAAAATTTCTTCATTGTTGATCATATGGAATGAGGATCCACTATCCAGATACCACACACTACCCATTACCAATGTCATGATGCATGCAATGTGTGTTAAATCCAACTCGAATTGTGAAGCAATAGCTTCACCTGCCACTCCTCCAGAGGGATTATTGTCTGCCTTCTTGTGCAGACACTTCATGGAATAGTGTCCCAACTCATGATAGTGAAAACATTTAATCTTCGAAAAGTGCTTCTTCTTATTTCCCTGACTAGAATCTCCTTTGGATTGTAATTTCTTTCCTTTCCCTTTCTTCTCCTTTCCAACTAAGGCATAGCTCTCCTCATCATCATGCTTGGATGAGATTCCATCTCTGGTGCTCTGCTTATCTATACTTGCACAAAGTCGGACCACAAATGCTCCCACTTTGGTATATTCTCCCTCCCATTTACCGAATCCTGGTTGATATGCTAGCTCTTGGGAAGGCCTAGAAGTGTTAATCTAACTAGATCATCTTTAGCAACTATAATATAAATGCTCCAAAGCTCATCCTGAATTTGGGTGAACCTTCTCAAGTATTGTGGTATGTATCGCTCTTCTCCATCTTGATCTTCCAAAGCTTGTCCTTCAGTGCCAACTTCTTGTGGTCACTGCTTTTCTAAAATAGTTTGAGCAAGGCTTCCCACATTGCATATGGTGTATCCGTCCCGTGCAGGTTCGAGACAATATGATCTTGAACACCCTCTAGTATGATCCTTCTCTCCTTTGAAAAACATTTCTTCCACTTTACCAGATCTTTAGAATCTATTGTTGGAGTCTTAGGAATATATTTTTCTATGAATTCCTTTAGCTCATTGTCTTCCAACACTGCCTCCATCCTGTCCTTCCAAGCAATATAATTCGAATTACCCTCAAGGGAATATTTGAGTCTCAATCTATATAATGACATCTTGATGGATCTGATGAATGATCCCACAAACTTGATTTCACCTACAAATAGAAACTCGTATTTTCCACTTTTAGTATGATTTCTACTCTAATACCATGTAGAAATTCCTTGTAGATTCAAACTTCTTATGTAATTTTCTAAAATAAAAGACTTGAATCTACTCTACTCATCATCGAAAATAATTAATTGATCGAGAAATCATGAAGCATACAAGATAAAGAATTCAATAAAAAAATCACACAATGACTTCCTATGGAAAACCATAGCGAAAAACCCCTAATAACTATATATTTCATTAGTCAGAAAATATGAGAAGATTACAATGCTTTTCTCAAGCCCAAGCAACCTCTGCACTATCTCTATTTGTCTCACAGCTTCCTAGACAAGCCTAGGCCAATACTTAACCAATTTTCTACCTGCCTAAGTCTCTATTTCATTTTGTTGTTTCCTTAGGAATTAGCCATTATTAATTAGGAAATTCCTCAATTGGAATTGTGCAATCCTCATAGGCCATCCTCTAACTACATGCACCACCTGTACAATTTGGATGATTATACAACTGATAGGACACTGCCCTTGAACTCGAATCTCAATTGGGTAACTCTCAGATCTAATATGCATGAGTTATTTGTGAGTGAATCATCAGTTAACTGGTTGAACACATGAAGCAACACCCCATTGTTTGACCTCCTGCTAGTTCCTCCATCAGTTGGAAATAATTTAACTAACTTTAACTCAGTTAAATTGAATTAATTAACTACAACTCAAAACAAACTCAACCAGGGCTCCTATAAAGTAGGAGACACTCTACATGACTCAGGTTAGACGCTCAACTTGAATTAACTGAGCCAAACAAGTAAAATTAACTTAGTTAACTAGTACAAGTTGTATTATGATGTGGAATTACAATTTTATTCCTAATTGAATTCAAGGTAAAATTAAATCAGGAATTTTCTTGTTTCATTTTCAACAATACTCAAGCTAAGAATAAGGATACACACAAGTCTACCATGGGGAGTTACATAGGAAGCATATGTTTTTTTGGGGTTCATAAGACAACCCTACCTCAACCTGCTTGAATATAGAAAAAGGAAATGGAGGAAAGAAGAGAAGGCATACTATGCATTGATTGTAAGAAAAAATTATCAAAAGGGCATAAAAGTCAAGAAACAAAATTGTTCACCTTGAAAAATCATGTTAAGAGGAAATGGAGGCATATTCACAAAGAAGTGATAAAATATTAGGAAATTCAATTGAAAATTGTGCACAACATTGATTTAGAAAGGTGTGAGATATTTTTTCATGCATTGGAAACATTTTTAGCTCCTCAAACGCTAAAGACCATTGGTTACATGAAGTAATAAAGGTTTGTAGTTCTTACTGAATCAAGTAGTACACATAGCTTCATTGATAAAATATTGCCAAAATGCCTCATTTGTTTTGTATATCTAGTGAAAAATTTTCAAGTTTTAATTGCCAATGGAGGGAGTATTGATTGTATGGTAAAATGCCACAACATTAAACTTGGTATGGGAGAATATAAATTAGAAAGCCCAATGTTTTTCATTTCAATTGGAGGTGTAGATGTTGTCCTGGGGATCTAAAGGTTGGGAACATTGGGTACACTTTCTACAAACTATAATGAATTATTCATGGGATTTGAAATGGATGGAATTTAATATGATATCAAATTGTTGAAATATAGACCTTCTCAAGTCAACATTTCTCATAGAATGGAAAAACTCCTAAAAAAAGGTAGCAATTAAATTGTACTATATTGAAGTTAAGTAGGAAGATGAAAATGTTCGCGAGCAATTAAAATTCATTTTGGAAAATAACTATAGGGTTTTCTAAGAAATTATCAAAGATATAACCCCATATATATTTAATGAACATAAGTTTGAATTAATACCTAGAAGTACTCCTCCCAGTAAAACACTTTAATACAGGGGGGCCAAGGGCATTAATATAGTCCAATTTTATCTTTGTATAGTTGGTTAAGAAGCTTGGTATAATAATTTTATTATACAAATGGATCATCATCCCCTTAAATATCTAATAAGCCAAAGTAAGATGCAATAAGTGAGGTATTATGAATGGTTGAGATCTAATAGAATGGAAGAAGTGTGTAGCCAAAGAGCAGAGAATAATATTGGCGGGAGTACGAGACCACATTGTCTCAAATATCCATGGGAAAGAAACTCCTTATGCAATGTGGTAGGGCTTGATAGATCTATTCCATAGTAGCAACGGCCATAGGGAATTTTCACTGAAGAACCAAATTAGAAATATCAAGATGCAAAATAATGACTCTATTCAACAATATCTAAGAAGGTTCACAAAATGTCGTGATGAACTTGCAGGAGTTTGCATTAGAGTTTCAAATTATGATTTGGTAAGCCTAGCCCTTCTATTCCTTCCCAAGAGTTTGCGTAACTACCAAGATTAGGTGAATGGGAGGGAGAAACTACAAAACTAGGAACACTTATGGTCTTACTTGGTACAGGAGGAAATAAGGCCGAATACAAGAGATGGGAATCCATCCAAGGGCGAGGATTAAGAAAATTGTACATTGGTTGGAAAGGGAAATAAGGGAAAAGGGAATAAATATCAATCCAAACCAGAATCCAGCCAAGGGGGCAAGAAGAAAGACATGTTCAAAATTAAATGCTTCAATTGTCATGAATTTGGACACTATGCCACAAAGTGTCCACATAAAAAATCAGGCAAGAAGACCATGAGAGGAGTGACAGGTGAAGCATTTGATTCAAATTTCAATCTTGACTTCACCCTTATCACATGCATGGTAAGCACAGTGATGGGGAGTGTGTGGTACTTGGATAGTGGTGCCATGTTCCACATAACAGGGAACATAGATTTTTTCACTGACATGGAGAAGAAAGATCTCTAGATGCACATCAAGATGGGAGATGATGGAAGGTACATCATGACCATGATTGGTACAATTACCTTTCTAAGGGAGTAGAGCTCCCCTCTTAGACTCAAGGATGTCATGTTTGTTCTGAGCCTAAATAAAAATCTCATCTCAATTGCAGTGTTGGAATAGTGTGGTTATGATGTGATCTTCAACAAAGAGAAAACATTCTTGTGACACGTAGCCATAGGACAAGTGAAGCAGATTGGGGTTCGTGTGAAGAACCTGTATAAGCTAGATGTGGAAGACTCGGTTGCATTAAGCACAAAGGTAGAGAAGGTGGAGTTGTGATGTCGATGAACTTTTGCATAGAAGACTTGGCCATTTCCATCATGGTGCCTTGAAGATTATATAGCAAATAACTATAGGCCTTCCCAAAGGAGCACTTGAGCAACAAGATACATGCAAAGGGTGTAGCTTGGGGAAGTACACAAAAGCCACATTCCATGATCGGGACATCAAAGGACATGCAGTCCTTGAAAGGATCCACTCTAGTGTTTGTGGACTTTTCTCGACAACCTCGACTGCCAGGAAAAATTATTATGTTATCTTTGTAGATGATTTCTCATAGAAATGTTGGATCTTGTTCATGCGGAAGAAGGATGATAAATTCTCCAAGTTCATAGAATTCAAGGCATTGGCTGAGAAAGAAACTGACAAGAAGGTGAATTCTCTCTGGAGCGATAATGGAGGAGAGTACATGTCAAATGAGTTTTTTCTTTTTTTTGAAAAAGAAGGGATTCGATGGGAGTTGAAAGCACCCCATAACCCAGAACATAATGGGGTGGCTAAGAGAAAGAACCGTAGTATTGTGGGAGCAACAAGGATGATGTTGCATGACTAAGGCCTACCACTACATTTGTGAGCAAAGTCATGCAACATAGTAGTATACTTACAAAACCAAAGTCCTCATCAAATTCTAGGAATGATTACGCCAGAGGAGGCCTTCTCGGGGAGAAAGCTAGATGTGTCTCACTTTAGGAGTTTTGGAGCATCATTTCACTGCCATGTCTCCAAAGATTCTAGGAAGAAGCTTGAGCCAACAACTAAGTTGGGGGTATTTGGGGGTTACATAGAAACTCCTCAAGACTACTGTGTGTACATACCATCCCTCATAATGACAATTGTGTAAAGGGATGTAAAGTTTGATGGGGAGAAAGTGATGCACTTCTCTCTTGAGAGGGAGCTTCAGATTCCACCGATAGAGGATATTTTAGCTCCAGAGGAGGAACCTCAGGAAGTTATGGAGCAACCACAAGTTGAGGAACAAAGAGTGGAGACAGTGATCCAGGTGGATATTGGTGGTCACATGCGTATTCCACCTATACCTCTAGCTAGTTTCATTTGTTTCCTTGTTTATTGTATCATTTACTATTTTTAGCATTTTTTTTTGTTCCTCAACTTTCAGAGTAGTTTTGACCCCCTAAACAGTGTTTGTTTGAGGTCGACAGTATGCCCATAGTCATAAGTAGGGGCTTGCCACAAATCCTATTATACTCAGAGATATATTTCCAACAAGGTATCGTACGTGATAAACAGAGATAATATGAACAAGTTACGACCCCAGGAAGTTGGTTTCCCAACTAACCCCAATGGGCCCCACAAACTCCTGGTGTTCCATCTCCTAGGGTTGGAGTTTTGGTTGTTTATGGTTTTCCCTTGTTGTTCAATAATAAATAGGTCCTTGAGCCTCGTTGTAACACAGTTCAGAGGAATGTAGCCACCACAGCTCTTCTCAGAGATAAGCTAACATCGCTCGAGCTATTTTATTTCCATTTTGTTTGTAATCATAATTCAGTATCTGATATTAATGAAATGAAGTGTTATTTCTGCTGCATCACTATATTTATGTTTATATCTATAATTTATTCCATTCCTGTTTAAGTTTGGATTAGATAGCCACTCAAGCAGAACCATCCATAGAAGGAATAAAATGAACCAGAGAAGCTAAGAGGCTATTGCGTTATGCTAGAGAGAATGTGGGAGCACCCACTTCACAACACAGGCAGAGAAGGTCCCCAGAACGGTACACTAGCTACATGGCTATAATTACTGAGCTACAAGAGACTGAGGCATCCTATTTCGAGTAATCAATAGAGAAACATGTATGGGTTGATACAATGGTGGAGGAATATGATTCCATTGTAAAGAACAATGTTTTGGAAGTGGTCCCAAGACCAATAGATAAATTAGTTGTAGGTTCAAAATGGCTCTTCAAGGTAAAGCATGTAGTAGACGGAAGCATAGAGAAGTATAACGCCAGATTTTTGGCCAAGGGATTCTCTTAAGTTGAAGGAATTGACAATGAGGAACGTTTTCTCTTGTAGCAAGGTATTCATGCATTAAATAAATTCTTGCACCATCTCCGTAGATGTGGTGGAAGATTCACCCGATGGATGTAAAACAACATTCCTCAATGGAGTTATTGAGGAGGAGGTGTACATTGAGAAACCAGAAAGTTTTGATACCTTGGATTGTGAGTCTCATGTGTGTAGACTCAAGCAAGCGTTGTATCATTTCAAGCAAGCACCTCATGCTTGGTACACTAGGATCGACACCTATCTCACCAGTTTGGGTTTCATAAAAAGTGAAGCAGATGCAAACCTTATCATGTCTTGGTAGAAGGTAAATTTATAATTATTGTCTTATATGTTGATGATTTGATTTTAATGGGTGATGATAAGTTCATCAGATCTTTCAAGCAGGACCTTGCAAGAGAATTTGAAATGAAGGACATAGGACTCATGCACTACTTCCTCGGATGGGAAGTATGGCAATGAGATGGGGAAATATTTGCCTCTCAAGGAATGTATGCCTGAAAAATTTCCACATAGAGAGTAGCAAACCCATGGAGATACCTCTAGCAACCAGCTAGAGGAAAGAGGATGTTGCTTCAGGTGAAGTAGTCAAGGCTACCATTTATCGGCAACTAGTGGGTTCTCTAATGTATCTTGTGAACACCCGAATAGATATGTGCTATGCAATCAACCAGCTTATTCAAGATATGGTTAGGCCAACCAAATTATTTTGGAAGGTAGCTAATCATGTTCTAAGGTACATTAGAGGCACCACCCAATTTGGACTATGGTACAAACAGACAGAGAGAGTGAAGTTGTGTGGCTTCACAGATGTATATTGGGCAGGGATTCCATTAGACCGAAAAAGTACATCAGGAGGAATTTTTAGTGTTGGGTCCCCCTCGATTTCTTGGTATAGCAGGAAGAAAATATCAGTGGCACTCAACTCAGTAGAAGCAAAATACATGACTTCCAGCCAAGCAACATATGAGGTGATTTGGATGAGAAATATTCTTATGGGATTATTTGGTCAGATGATAGATCCTACTATTATCTACTATGATAATCAGCATTGCATCAAGCTCTCTGAAATTCATTCCTTCAAAATCGATCCAAGCATATAGATATCTGGTATCACCATCTATGATATTGTGTGCAGAGGCTTATAATGTTGCTAGAGTAAATTCCAATAGAGGAGTGGGATGCATAAATTTTTACAAAGGCTTTATCAAAGGTTAAATTCGAGTTCCATAGAGGAAGGATCGAGGTAGTTGATAATCCCTTTCTTGCTGAGAGGGAGTGTTGAAAATGCAGTAAGAAAGTCTTAGTTTGATTTGCCTGGGTCAAACTACAGAAAAATTTGAATTTCCATTTCAGCAGACAATCTGGATGATTTAACTTGAGTGACATGGCTTGTGCCATCATGTTAGCATGAGTGACTGATAATTTGTAGCAATCTAATTGAGTTAAATTGAGTTATTGTTAGTTAATCTAGTTCTAATTGTTTGAGGAACTAGTGGAAGGTCAAGTTGTGTAGTGAGACTTTAGTAACACTCAGTGATCATCCAGATAACTAATTGATAAACCCAAAATAAATGTTGCATGTAGATAGTTTTAGTTACGTAGATGATATGGAGATTCCAAGGAAGTGTACTATTAGTTGTAGACTATTCCAATGTGTACAGGTGGTCCATGCAATCAAAGTTTGAACCCTATGGATTGCGCAGTCAATTGAGGGAAAAAAACCTAAATAATAGGGGCCTAATTCCCTTGGATTTGCACAAGGAAATTGGGGCTTGGAGGGCTTGAAATTTGGCTAAATGTTGGCTAGAGTCAGTCAGTCAGGTAAAGAGGTAGGCTATTCACTTGCAGGTTGTGCTCAGGCTTGAGCAAGCATAAGTAATACATCTTTATTCTTTGATTAATCCAATACATATAGGAATGGGTTTTGGGAAGTTTCTTTCCCATGTATAATTCTCTATGCATGTGTGTTATTTCTTAATGAATTTTTATTATTTGTGTTCTAGATGGTGAATTGAATTCCATAGAGAAGTAGAGTAGATTTAAGTCTTGTGATTTAGTAAATTTCATGAGAAGTTTCAAATCTACACCATAATTTCTACATCTTCCATTCTAGATGAACAGGTGGACAATCAATTTGTCCCTACCACTGAATAATATGCACCACATGCTCTAAAGGAATTGAACAAAGATACAATTATATAACATAAGGAACGGGTAACTCGTAAAGGATGGGAAGATATCACGCATATTGGTCCCTAATGGACAAACTCCAAGGAAGGTAAAATAATATGTGAGAAACCAAATTGCAAGTGATTTCCTTCACCTATCCTTGGAATCTTTTGGCAGCCAAAAACCTTCTAATTGGGAGGTGAGATATAAATTAGATCTACACAAAAACCATTTCATATCGGCATAGTCTTTATGATGATCAACATCAACAAGGGTTGAGGCTATAGATGAGGAAGGAGATCAAGTTGTTAGTGTGAAGGTACACATTCCCTCATGATTGATGTCCACCCTTATATTAAATCAAATCATAAGGCAAGCATATTATGAGATGTAAAGTATAATTTTTTTAGAAAAAACATCTTTAAGAAAAATAGAGTGAGACCTCTTCTCTAATGTACTAAAACAATAGGTATGGAGGAGAAACAAGCATTGGGAAGCTAAAGGCTCAGGTATACTTGATGATCCAACTATCCCCTATCTAATCCACCCCCCTATATATTATTTACCTATAAAGAAAGAGATGACCATTGGTTGAGAGTGAACATAATACTACCAAAACTTCCATAAGGAGCATGAGGATGAACCAAAAACCTATAACTTGCCTTTTGCTACATAATAAAGATCCTAGATAAATACAATTACATGTTGGTTTTTTTATTTGGGTTTCTAGGGTGAAAAACGGCTCATATGCAATGCTTCCTTCATGTACATTGCATGTTTTATTTGTTGTGTTATTTTTCTAACTACATTGATTAGGAATCTCTTTGTAGATGTTTTAATGGCTACTAGACTTGAGCATTGATGGTGTATGGAAGGGATATTTATCATTAGAACTATCAATTTCTACATACTTTTTGTTATCAATTAGAGACACAAACAATTACAAAACCCCCACTATTTGATGTCTAGCTAGACTTAGAGATTGACAATTTTCAATCCAAAGTCATTGCAATAATTTAGGGGTTTATAAATTGGATGAGATATGTTTTTTTTTTTTTTTTGAATGTTTAAAAAAGTTGGCCATTTTTCTCCTTCCTACAAGTTGTTTCCTTCCTCACATACTACAATGCTTCCCATAAGTTTGTATTCCTTCCTCCTGAACCCAATTTCTTCATTTGTTGACCACTACACTCTTCTAATTAGATTTACATCCACCTCCCATTCCATGCAACTTGTGTGTTGTTTTTAGAGCATTGAGTTAAGTAAGAGATTATTTTGTTGTGATTTGAATTTTGTCTCATTCTATGTCCAGTTGTAGGTTAGATTGTCAATTATATATATATATATATATATATAATATATTAATATATATATATATATATATATATATATATATATGAGTTTGTCTTGTTAAACATGGTTGCACTTTTAAAAAGTATATAAAAAATGTTGAATTGTTGAAAGCACAAAATATTTAGAAAAACCAATGAACCTATTATCATATGATAAGATCTAATGAGAAAACTTATAGTCATTGATAGGTGAGTTGGGTAGGTGGAAAATGGTAATTGCTGCAAAACTTCCAAACTTTGAATCCTCTTACATCATACATTTTTTGCCAAATGGGTCAATGTCCCTCCCAAGGAAGACATTATGTTGCAGTTGAGCCTGCAAGATTATGAACTCAAGTTGGGTGACCACCATCCCTATATTGTAAATGACATCCCACCTCTTAATAAGTGGTGGATGCTCATAACCTAAATTAGCCTTGAAAGCATTAGTCATTATTCTTATTTGTGAATTTTTATAGCTAACATAACCATTCTCTTAATTTAGGAGATAAATTCAACTATTTATCAGCAATGTTACTAGTCATTTAGTTGGTTCTATGCCAATGGGTGCTTGGTTTAAATCCCTAGAGTGAGATACATTAAATTACATCAAAAAATTTATTAGAAATTCTATCTATAAATAAGAATACCATCTTTAAATATAGAAAACATCCATAGTGTTATTTATAAACTGTACTTGGAATATAAATATAAACATTTTTATAAAAAACATTTGTTTTTTCTATCTTTCTTCATAATTTTATACCACTTTGTTTTTCTCTAAACAATTTTTTAATTATTTATTTCAAACAAATAATTACAAAAAATTACCTAACATTTTTTAATTTACCTAAGATTCTTCCTTGATGCTTCTTATAAAAATCCATAAGATCCATTTAAGGATTCTTCCTAGATGCCTCTTATAAAAATCCATGCTAGCATGCACGTTCAAGCATGGGAATGCGAGCAGTGAATTCTCACACAAAAAATATGTTGAAAAGACAATAACTTGTAAGTTGGAAAACATTAAATACTAAACTTTCACAAAGTGTTCACATGGCAGGGGTGGTATCACACGTTGAGGGGAAGATTCGGACACATCGTTTAGAAGTTCAAATGTTTTTCAAATAGAGAATCCACATATCTTGGAATACTATGTCTAACTGCATGTGATTTTTCTGACTAAATTTGGAGTTATATACTTTTGAGATTGATTTCAAAATATTTTATATGAAGTTAAACACTATCATTGATATGAAAATCTATAGAATTATTTAACTTATTGTTATAATTTTAAAGTATTTTAATCATTTAAACTAATTTATTAAATTATATTAAAAAAAGGCCATACACTTGTTTAATATGTTCTAATACTAAACTACTAACATCAAAATAGACCTTATAAAATTAAAATTAACTTCAAAATATTCCTGCAAATTTAAAATAATTCAAAAGATTCCTCGAGTTAATATAGTTGAGCTGAAATCTAAAAATATAAAAAACATTATAAAACAATAGATTTGGAAGGGAAAGAAGTGAAAGCGAAAGTGAAAAATATGATGATGGGGACAATTCATAGAAGTCTCCCTAAAAAATTAGTCTTTGAATTATATAAACGAATGTCATAATTCTTTAACAAATACGAGGAATACTAAAATATTATAATTGACTTTACATAGGTTAATTATATTTCATGAAAAAAGCATGATTAAATTTAAAGATTAAATTTTTTATTTAGATTTATAATGTAGTGTTTTGGATTTTAAATGGGGAGTAGATTAAAAAAATAATAATAATAAATTAACAAATCAAATGTGTTTTTAATGGAAATATTTTCATAAATTTAATAATTTTTTAATCAAAAAACTTATATCCTAATTTATTAATTATAAATTTAATCAACTAAATTTTTTAAAATTTAATTTATATAATTGAATTAAATTAAAAAAAGAGATTATAATTAAACTTTACTTTGTTAAAAAAATCAGTTGAATTTTTCCACACATTAATTCATTATATTTAAAAAAATATCATACTAAATCTCATGAAATTAATTTTTTTTGTAATGAAGTTGGCATTAAAATTGAAAGACACATAATTGTAATAGAAGTAATGCCAAATTATTTTTTTCATAAATGGGGTGTTTCATGTGCAATAGATTGGGGGGCACACTATCGTCTTCCCACTAGGCAGTCATGGGGTGGACGTAGCAATGTGTCCCCCTAAAGTAATCATGAACTATTTATCTCCCCTTACATGGTGTGTAATGATCCTTAACTATTCTATGATGGCGGAGACAAGTCACTCTAGTACTAGTTTAATGCATGGCATATTATGTAGATTTATCATATCTTGGTTGGGAATGTAAAATTGTCCTCAACCATTGAACATACTAGTTTGATTTGGCCTTCCCATGCGTATTAGTCATTTCAAGAGGTGGAGAGAACTCATCTCGCATGCTGCTAACTCCTTGCATGAGTAATATATTGATTTGCATGTGCAAAGAGAGTTATTATGGGTTTTATTGTTTTTAATGGCAAGGCTCAACTATGTCCATTTGGCACCACATCATGTAGTGAACTTGCTTTCCTTTATACTTCTTTTAGTTCTAAGTTTTTTCTAATGTTATTTAACTAGCTCTCCAACGAGTCCATTGACCCCTTCTACATTTTTCTCTTTCCTCAAGAATGATCTCATCATGCTTACCTCCCTGGGACTTTCATGTGGCTTGGGATATCTTGGATTCCTAACACAAGTTCATATATTTTGGCTTTCCCAATTCTGCTCCTTCGATTTGCACCTACCTATCTGCATTTCTTCCCTAACCACTTCTAACACCGCTCTTCTTCATCACTCAAGCCATGAAATGCCAAGTATTTTTTGGGTTAACATGCCTTGCCAATGGGCTCCTTTCCACAAAGGAGAAACATACCTTCGAGAGCAGGGTGGGTCTCTCACCCAGTAGTGGCCAAAGAGCTCAGCACTTCAGCAACTTGAACACACTCAACAAATCCAAAAGGAAATTGAATAGGTGGAGAGATAAATAGCTAAAGAGCATAATTATTTGACTAAAACTGAAGGGTTGGTTGAGGTTGATAATTGGGTCCCTAATACGAACGATACCCGAGGCTACTATATCCATATATGTACCTAGTATGCATTTATTGGGACTTGAAATTATTGTTGGGAAGAATCGTTCTTGACAGAAATGAATTTGAAGAGGAAATTCTACTAATGTTGGATGAGACGCAGTGGACTATTAGTTCCCTAGATCACGGGCTTGGTCAATTAGAGAGACAATTGGAAATCTCCCCTGACTGTAGTTTCTCTATAGGAAGCAAAAAATGAGACCATTTTAGTGGAGGTTCCTAATCCGATAAGTCAAAATGATTGTTTCTATGCAATCCTCTTTTTGTTTTCTCCTTGTATGTTTTGGTTGTTACAATTATTATGTTTTTGTTGTTACAATTCAAAAATGGCTCTAAAGGCCTCATATATCAATTTGGACTTTTTTTACTCTAGATAAGCATTAGTAAACTCTTTATTTTTCCACTTATAGAATTGATTTTCTGCCTAAGGTTTGGTTTCCCTAGTGGTAGACTAGGATGGACTTCACATTGTTACAATGTACATGTTTGAACTTCAGGAATAGAAACTTTACGTTATAAAAAAATGCCAAACTATTTTTTGGGAAAAGTAAGATGAATACACACACAAAGTGGGGGGTGGATTCAGAGAGAGGGAGGGAGGAGGAGGAGGGTCTCAACTTGTTTGGAATATCAAAAAGCAAGCCAAAGTAAACAAGGGAGGTAATATATATGTAACATTCAATTCTATGGAGAGAGAAAAAAATATAGTATCAAAAACAACATAATACTATTAATCTCCCCACTATGTGGAAAATAGTTTCTCAATCTCTAATCATGGTCCTCATGCTTGACTTGATATAATTGTTACAACAATTAAAAAATTGTAGTTAATTACTAAATAGTTACAAACTAATCAATAATGATATGCAACAACAAATTTCAATATCACTATTTTAGGTCTTCATTTAGTTGATATACACAACTCATTAAGGGTCAACTTCAATAATTCTTTAGGCAATCAAGAATTGTATATTCCAATGACAACAATAACAATTTTTTCATCAAAATCAAAGGTATATGTGAGGTTAAATGTACATGTAATGGTGGATCAATATGATAAGGGAACCACATGTGCAATGAAATTATTTATCTATAAAGTTCATATAATCATTATTTCATGCCTGGATTTATGATTTAGATATATAGATGTAGTCTTTAGGTTGTCTAGGAGTTGTTCTTCTAATGTATATGAGGCTATTATGTAACTAATCATCATTATCACCATGGGAGTTGTGATATGTGGCTATGGTTGTTATGCATCATATGTATGCATGTTTATTATTATGTTCTAAATATTTGGTATCAAAGAAAATAATACTTAGTTTGGGAACTTTTAAACAATACCTTACATGGGTTTATTTATAAAGTTGTTAGTCCCCAAATTTGAAATTTTGGAAAGAATAAATATCTTCATATACTTGTTGCAAATTTAACACATGTAGGCATTGAGATACTAATTTATTTGTTTGCACTAGTCAATAATTCTTTTATTATCGAAACTTGATTAAAAATAATAAGGTTTACTTAGAACAAGCATATTGATGGCCCTTAGTATTGCAACAAGAATACTGCAACTCCCAAGGATCCCAAGTTTAATTGTCAACCTAGGGATCATACAAACTTAAGAGGGGTCTACATTATGTTTGAAACAAGTACTTATCTTTTTCCTTTGTTGAATTCTATGAAAACAATGAGCTGAGATCTAGTTACTAAGAGACCACACTAATTGTCCTATGCTATAGGAAAAATTTAGAATTGCATGAAATGAAAAGAAATAAAAACAATATATGTTATCTAGATGAAAAGGAAGAAAACCATATTAAATATAAGGAAATAAAAGCATATCTATTATGCTATATAGAGAAACAAAACTCACAAATGAAATAAAGCATGTAAACAACAAACCCTAATTTTGTAGGAAAATATCATTTCTACAACAAACTAGATCAAAGAGTCTACTTGGTCTCTTGGCTTGTAAATTTCATCTTCAAGGTTCCAAGGATGTTTTAACACATCAAAGAAGTTTAACCATGAATTTGATGCAATTTTAGATGAGTTTCAAATGCAAAATGAAAACTACTATTAGGAGTACCTATTTTGCTACAAGGGATAGTCTAGTGAGCAGGAAAATGTTTTAAGGATGTGGTTTGAAGGAAAAATGGCTAAGGGGAGGCTAAGAAGTGATAAAGCATGCATGCCCTTGTCCTCATGCTAATGATAGAAGGATTTATTCAACAAATGGGTGACTATAGAGTCTCGTGTAGCTCTATAAAATAGTGGATTGTACACTACGCAGTAATGATATATAGCACCCAAAGTGAACTCATTGTATGAAAGGAGATGCTAAATAAGTAAAATAACCACTATTAAAGCTACATATAGTGTTCAACTATTGTGCAATAAGAAATTGTTCAAGAAACTAATTAACCCTACATAAAAACAATACTCTTAAATAAACTTTATAGAAATGAAGAATTGCATAAAAGATAACAATAAAAAATGTATCTTGAGCACTTGGGGTGGGCCCTAACCTAAGGAAGCTCAAATCAATAAAGGAACAACAATGTAAGAACCAAATATGTCTTTAATTAGTTATAAAACTGCTTGTACATGAAAAGTTGCATAACTGAAAAACCCTACTCTCTTAAGCTCTTACTGCTTCTTATAACTCGACTACTGCTAGCTTGTTTTGACTACCTAATGGGCTACTTTATCCCTCTATTTATACAATATATGTGAAGCGAAACCTCCTTGAAAGGAGGAATGATTTCCCTCCAAATTTCCTAAAAAAATAGGATCATGCTACATAAATGACTTCACAACTACAGGGAGGAGTAATTAGTAATTCAAGCCAGTCAAGTTCATCTTCTTGCAGTAGGGAACATGTCCCATAAATTTCTCTGATTAGATATCCTCATGATTTATACCAAATATTCTCAATATTCTGCATCATAAGCACATTAGGCACATAAATCAAGATAAATCTCTCGAACCTTCCTAACTACTTATTTAAGCTAAGAAAATGTTATTAAGTGCAAAAGGAAAAGTCTAATGCAACTTGTATGTGCCTAGGAAAGGTTATATGGTCCCGATGTTTTACCTAATTGGGAGTCCCATCATACCCCCTACTAAATTTATCGCTTATCCTATGAGCAACCTATTCTTCCCCATTTCTCTCCTTTTCATCATTCATTCCCTCGATGACATGTTTAACATCCCATGTTGCGTTGGAGGTGGTTGTACCTATTAGATAAATCTTGCATTTGTTTCATTGTATTTCCACTCTCTTACCTCTTCTTCTTGAATTTGATGTTCTTGAAGTCCTAGCAGTAAATGATGATTGAATCTGAGTCTAATCCATTATGTCTCAAGTTTATAAATGATCCTTTTATATAACAGTGCAGCATGCAACTTGTTAGGAGAATGGTTTTCCTTAATATTCTTGTTGTAAGGTGGTGTCTTCCATCTCCTCTAGCAAACCTATGAAATTTCTTTGCCCAATAGTCTAAAGGTATCCTCAAAGTGGAGGCATCTACCTGCCTTTTTTTTGTAAACCTTCACCCCTTCATGATCCTCTACTAGGATTGCATCGGTAGAAGTGAGGATAAATGAATTATAATGCTTATGTTTGATCCAGGTTGGTTCCTTTAACTTTGTGTCCAAGGATGTCTTTACTTGTTCTTCCCTATCCATGTCATGCCTCGGCTAAGATGCTAGGGGAATCAAATGTGTATCTCCCAAAGATGGATTTGGGTCCCATATGGTCATATTAGGAAGCACAAGGTTGTGAATGTAAAACTCAACAACTTTGGCCCTGCCTTATGTGTTTCATTGAAGGAAAAATTCAATGAATTCACATCCTATGGAGAAGAGATCCTCTTGTAAAAGCATTTTTATCTGAAATTATTACCACTTCTCCTTAAGGAACAAGGAGTAGGCCTTTGAGGGTCGTTTGAAACTTATTGCTTCCAATGAAATATGTCCCATGGATCTCATGTTTGTATTTAGGGTCACGACCTAGGTTTATTTTTCCTACAATAATATTTTTGTTCACTACAATTGTTGGCTTCATCAAATCTAATAAGTTCCATATCTTCTCTCAACTTTTTCATTTATTCCTCTATCTTTACACATCAAAAACTCCCTTGGATTATGAAATTTTGTTCCATTTGTGAGTCTTAGCCTTCTCTTATTCAACCTAAAGGAACAATCATGGTGCTAGGTGTATAGGAAGCATTTTTCCTTCCTCAATCCAAGAATAGAAGGAAGTGGATTCTCTTGGAGCTAGTTGATTTGTTGTTGTGTCAAATTCTTGTAGCTCTATTGTGTGTTCCTATAACTTGACAAGTTTCTCATATACCTCTGTTGTTTTCTCCTATATCCCTATAGTTTGAGTACTTGGTCCCTCTAGTTGTAATTGTAATTTCTTTTCCTCAGGAGGTGTGGGTGTTATTGTTGTTTGTACAACTGATGTCATTGGTTTCTTCCCTTATACATTCTGAGGCTTTTCTTTCTTAGGGTTAGGGATTTCTTCAATGGTTGTAGGAGTGGGATATGGAGGCCTAGGTTTTCTACTAAACGTCACTCTAGTACCTTTTCTTCTTTTGAAGTAAGCAGGTCATTAGGTTGGTTTGCTAGCCTTTGGTTTTGTTGGAGTGCCTAGGGTTGCCAGTGTAGCAACAATCTCCTTTTCCTCCTCTTATAAAAGTTCTTCCCCTCATTATTGTGCTATAGGTTTTTATGTTGCCTCTTTATTCCTTTTCTTAGCTATCCTTCTTCGTGTTTTCTTAATTTCTTCCGAGGTTTTGCCAATCCTTCTTGAAGCTCTGTTATTTCTACCTAAACTTTTGTCTGTGGGGTTGCTAATTTAGCCTAGTACTCTGTTGACTTTGTTTCTTCCTGTGTTTCTACTAATTATAACTCAAAAAACTATATTTGTGGTTTTGATAATTATGTCTCACCCAACTATGCTTATGGTTCTACTAATTTAGCTTGAGCATCTACGACAACCTATCTATCCATGTCAACAAAGTTTGCCTATGGGATAAGGCTTTGAAGGTGTTTAATGGGATCCATGACTATCAATATGATCAAACCATTATGGGCCAAGTAATTTTGTTTCCCCTCCTTTACTCTTATGCTCATCTCTTTCATGGATTGAAGGAGAAAATGTGGGATACTATGCCTCTCATGAATAGGAAGGTCAACCTAGAATATAATTTGATACAAGAGCCTAAACTAAAAAGGATAGATTATGCTTAATATTCCTTCATAGGAAATATATTTAAGGATATGATATGATATCTCATCCTAGGGATGTGGTAGGATTTCCCTCCTGATCCCATTCTTATCTTCTTTTGGTTTCTCATCAATGAGGAAAATACCTCTTTTTACATTGATTTCTTCATGTCTTTCCTCCTTAATTAATTTAGTCTCCTTGGAAAGGGTGGTGACTTTATTGATTAGGTATTAATCAACATATATGATCAAACCCTTAACTGTGTAATTATTTCATGGCCTACAAGATGTTGGAGGTTTAGAGCAAATATTAGGGCAATCTCATCATCATACCCTGTCAATTTTTCAAAGAACCCTAGCTAATGATTTTTTTCTAAGATATCCCTGACTTCAAAATTTTAATGAATGCAAGTTGTATCTATGATTTCTCTTCTAGTGAATCCCCTCCCATTGTATGAAATAATTCTTCACAAATTTGGAAAGGAAATTCTTGCAAAGGGGTACTAGTTCTGTGCTGCTACAAGAATTAGGGTTTTCATGTGGTAGCTGGGGATCCTATAGCTTAGAGAAATGTACAATATTTGAACAGAAAAGGAAAGAAATTTTCAACTTATTACTCCATTTAATTCATCATTTTATGGTCTAAATAATTTTTCCAATTTAAACTCTTGAAGACAACAAAATATTTAGTTACTTCTCTATTTAACATTATAAACTATGTTGATGGATGAATTGGGAAAATTGAACAATGAACCTTATGAAAAATGTGAGTATGGAATTGGAATTACATTTTATTTGAGGAGACCCTTGTTTCTTAACTCATCAAAGACTTTTATGGGCATTTTGGGCAATAATTTGCTATCATGTAGCAATCTTCCTATTTCCTGTAGCAGTGCCTGTAGTAGGAAGTTTTTTTAATCTTGATATCTATATTTTACTCTTATAGTTTTGGAATCTCTCATTGAGGATTTTTAAGCATTTTTTCATGCAAAATGTGAAGTGGAAAGTTTGGAGTGCTCCTAAGTTAAGTGGAGTTGTTGTCGATGATTGATGAGAGGAGGATTAGCGCAAAATGGGTGAGCTAGCCCCCACCTAATTCTTGTCATCCTTCTTACTCCATGAAATTTTCCATAAGTAAGTGAAAACAAATTACTTTTCAAATCATCCCTGTCTTTTGTATTACTCTCTTTCACATGTGTGGATGACTTGGAGAAAAGGTGAAATTCCCTACTAGATTTGATTGAGACCCATGCTAGACTAATTTGGTCATAAATCCCTCTACATTTTACACTTTTATTGTATTCTAATGCTTTGTATAAGTTCAAAGGGTGAGGTTATGAGATTAATACTTGCTTCCTTACCTTTTGATTCTTCTACAAATGGTTTTGATGCTTTTGCATGTGATTTGGTGTTGATGTTGCAATACAGGTGATCATGCAACAAACTATTATGTAGTTTATAAAGGTGATTTTTTGAGTTGAGAGTTGTGTCCTTATTGCCAAATCTAATTCTAGAGGTGTGGGAATTTGTGACATGTAGTTACCTTCTTCAAGAGTGTTCAATACCTAATCCTATATGGTTTTTGAAGCCTATTACAAGACTATGTAGTCTCTTGTAGCAGTCACAGAAACTCTTCATGGTCATAATTTTATTCTTCAAAAAATCAAGGAGCTCTCCTAATTCAAGGAGGAGATGGTGATGGTGATGAAAATGCTTTTGGGTGTGGCTATAATGTAAAATATAAGGACTTTGTGTGGTTTCTGATATAAAATGATGAACAATGGACAAAAAATTGAGGGGTGAGGAATTTCGATGGAATGGTTGAGTGTTGGGATGCCTGTGATTGTTTTCCTTCACTTGTATGAAAATAAAATCCTTCATTTGTAGCTTTTTAGCAAAATTGGGCTCTCTTGTACCATTCTAATACTTCCCTATAACAACTTAGGGAAGTGGGAAAAAATGCATGAAAATGGGTTGGAAATGGTTAGATGATATCATAGATGATGGATGATGATGGAAAATGGTGTAGGGGTTCTTTCTGGGCCCTTTGATAGTGTATGAGATGATGTCTTGGGCCAAATGTGTGGGTTAGTGTGTCCATTCAATATTTTTGTTTTGTTCCCTGTGATACCTGCACACAAATCAAGGTAAAGATAAAACATTTTTCATCATGATTTTCTTCATTATTATTTTTTCTCCTTTTCTCCCTTTTTATTTTCTTTTTTCCCTGAGGTGCACTAGTTTCCTCATGGAGGTTTTCAGCTATTAGATCTTCCCTAAGTGCCTCGGATGAGTTTTTCACCTAAGATCTTTATTATTTTTCTTTTTCTCAAACTCATTGGTTGCCTCACAAATATTTTCAGTGATTGAGTTTGCCTCAAGTGCCTTAAAGGAGGTTTTCACTTGAGGATTTTTTTATTTTTTTTGTTCATGTTGGTTAGAGGTTGAAAGGATTATAAGCTCTAATGCTCTCAATCAAGTTCAAATCCTTTCTTATTGAATTAGTAAATTCAACCCTAAAGACGGGCCTCTTGTAGAATTTCAATTGATAACCATTTACCAAAAGTGGAATCTTCTCTTCATATATTGTTCTAATCAGACTAAACCATTATCATAACATTTTTCAACCAGATAAGGTCCCAACCATCTGGTCAAGAGATTCCATTTAAAAAATTTAAACCTGGAGTCATACAAGAGGGCCCAATCATCCTCCTGGAAGGCTCTGGTCTTGATATGTTTGTCATGCCAAATTCTTCTTTGCAGTGAAACCCCTTTGTTATGCAATAGGGCCTACATGTTGTATTCATCAAGTGGATTTAATTGTTGCAACCTTTATTTGTGTTCTTTCGTGAGATCCAAGTCAAGATGGGCTACCATCCTTATTGTGTTGTACTTGAAATCAATAGATAGCAATTCTTTCTTTCCATATACTAACTCATAGGGGGTGAACCCAGTAGTGGTCTTCAAGGTGGTGTTATAGGTCTAGGTGGCCTAAACAAGTCTCTCTACCCAATCCTTTTTTCTCCTGATGATCACCATAGTTAGTGTTCTTTCCAATGTTATGTTAGTCACCTATGATTTCCCATTTTCCTGAGGGTTATATGGGGTAGACTTCTAATGTCATATGTGATGTTTCTTTGTGATCACCTTGATCAGATTGGAGGTGAATTGGGAGCCTTAGTCTCTCACCAATTCTCTTAGGAAACCAAACTTATAGAAGATGTTTTCCCTCAAGAATTCAACCACCTTTTTCTCAGATGTTGCTTTTACTGCTTTCACCTCAACCACTTAGTAAGGTAGTATGTACAAGAAATGATGTATCTCTTTTGTTTGAATGGAGGGTTTATAGGACCAATGAAATCCATGCCACACTTCTCAAATGGCTCAAAGATCACTTGAGGATGTAAATGAAGTTCATCTCTTTGAGTGTGTTTCTCCATCCTTTGGAATTCATCACATTTTGTTGTGTATCTCATGACATCTTTAGGAAGGGTTGGCATATAATTTTCTTCTTGTAGGATCTTCTAGGTTTCCCTCTGGGCTATAAAATGGCCCCCACAGTGTCCATCATGAAAAGTTAAGAGGATTTCAAAACTTCATCATCCATCACACATCTTCTTAGGATTTGATCAGAACCTAACTTGGAGAGGTTACCCCCAATCCAAGCGTGAGAGGCACTCTTTCTGGCATATTTTATCTTCTCCTTTGAGGATAAATCAGGAGGAAAATAACCAACAAATAAGAAATTGACTATGTTAGAAAACCATGGAGATAAGAGTGATACAAAAAAAACTGTTTTTCAAGAAGATGGTCATCCACCACTTCTTCAACATTTGTAGGCAAAGTTAGTTTTGAAATAAAATTTGCAACAACTTTTTCCTTTCTAGGTTTATCAACAATAGTTAGATCAACTTGTTACGACAATAATAACGACATGATTATGCAAGCATTCGCATCTAGTTTTTTCATTAAGTATTTGATTTCTACATGGTTAGTGTGTAGAAAGACCTAATAAGCAGTAATGTGATGCCTAAATTTGTTTAAGGAATGTACAACAACAAGGATTTTTTTCTCAATAATTGTATAGTTAAGCTCGGCTTTGGAGGTACATTTCTAATAGAATAAATGGAATAGGGAATTTTAACTTCAAGTTGTCCCAATGATATTGGAACTTCTTTATTTGATGCACCTACATGGATATGGAAGGTAAAATTCCAATTTAGAACTCTAAGGACAGGTGCAATCATCAGTTTTTATTTAATTTCCTCATATGCTTTCTGAGATAAATTTGTCCAACAAAACTCTACATATTTTGTTAGTGAAGAAAATAAAGGAGAAAAAATCTTGTTAAATATTTGATGAATCTTTGATAATACCCAACAAGGCCTAGAAAAATTCTATGTTCTTTCCCTTTTTGAGGAATAAGAACCGTTTTGATGATGGCAATTCAATTAGGATATACTTTGATTATTTTTTTAGAGAGAAAGTTCCATAACACAATCCATGCATTTATCAAAAAAAGAGAATTTCTCATGGCTTAGGGAGAGGTTCATCTCTTTGCACCTCTGCAAAAGTTGGCATAGGTTTGGAATTGGAGATAAGTGAGGAGGGAACTTACCAACAAATAAGAAATTAGCTATTTTAGAAAACCATGGAGACAAGAGTGATATTGGAAAGAGATGTTCATCATGGAGATAGTCATCCACCACTTCTTTAACATCTATAGATAAAGTTAGTCTTGAAAGAAAATATGCAACAAAAGTTTCCTTTCTAAGTTTATCAACAATAGTTAGATCAAACTGTTGCAGCAATAGTAACCACCTGATTATGCAAACATTCACATTTGTTTTTTCATTAAGTATTTTATTGCTACATTATCAGTGTGTAAAAGGACCTAATAACTAGTAATATAATGCTTAAATTTGTTGAAGGAATGTACAACAACAATGAATTATTTCTCAGTCACTATATAGTTAAGCTCAAACTTAGACATATATTTTCTAATAAAATAAATGGCATAGGGAATTTTACCTTTGAGTTGTCCTAATGATGTTTCAACAGCTTTATCTGATGCACCTATATGGATATGGAAGGGAAATTTCAAATTTGGACCTTTAAGGACAAGTGCAATCATTATTTTTTATTTGATTTCCTCGAATGCTTTCTGAGATAAAGCTATCCAACAAAAATATACATATTTTGTTAGTAAAGAAAATAAAGGAGAAGAAATTTTGATAAAATATTTGATGAATCTTCGATAATACCTAGCAAGGCCTAGAAAACTTCTAACATCTTTCCCTTTCTAAGGAACAATAACATTTTTTATGATGGAAATTTTGTTAGGATCTACTTGGATTCCTTTTTTAGAGAGAAAGTTCCTTAACAAAATCCATGCATTCATAAAAAACAATAATTTCTCATGGCTTAGGGATAGGATCATCTCCTTACATCTGTACAAACCTTTTCATAGGTTGGAGCCTGGCCTCTTGGAAATCATACCCATAGGGTGTAAAATCAACCATGTAGATGTCCACTAAATCATGCACAAGGTCAAATAATATACCCAACATACCCATCTAGAAGGTGGCATGGGCATAGCACTTGAAAGGTAAAAATACTTTCCCAATGCTTTGGGGCACTCACTCTAACCAATAGCCAAGTAACCCCTGGAAATATGATCAAAAAATTTTGACCAGGGGAGACGTTGGGCCCTGATGCTATCTGGGCCATTATCCCTAGCCACATGACATGACACTTGATCAATACCCTTGACCTAGGGAGAATGGCTTCCTTGATGCTACAACATCAACACTCCCTCTCAACGAGGGATGCATTCTTAAACACTCGAAGATTTTCCTTGAAGTATACAAACTTCATCTGGGATAGAGGCTTTCTGAGAATGTTAGCAACATGTTCATCCATATAAATTTATTGGAGTGTTGCCTGCTCCCTCATGTACCATGTCTCGGTTGTACTGGTACTTGATCTCATTGTTCTTTGACCTATCATCATGGTTGTCTTCAACACCTAATCAAACAATCTTACGAGTAGCTTCCGAAGCCACAATTCTTCACAACTCACCAGACTAGCTACAATATACTCATCCTCTACAATGTTGAGTGTGATAGATGTTTGCTTCGTACTCATATATTCTATCATAGCAGGACCCAAACTGAAGCAACATCTTGATGTGCTTTTCCTATCTTTGGCACTTCTTAGACATCTGTACAATTTCTCCCTCTCTAACACAAATCACTCTTGCTGAGTTTATGCTCGATGCTAGGAGAATCCTATAAGATGCCCTTTAAATATCCTAGGTTAATTTATTATGAACACTTGTCTATCTATGTTGATATTAAGCCCACACATATTCTATAACCAATTACTCATTGGTTCTATGAGTTTAAATATCTACTCATATTAAAATTTGTATTATACTCCATTGGAATTATGATATAATCCACCCACATAATGTTTGACTTTGCTAAATTGTTCCTCCATAATTTATGTGATTCTTTGCATAAATTTAGGTAGAAGTAAATATGTAGTACATTCATTATATTTTGGTAATTAAACATATTTACTAGGAATTATTTCCCACCATAATTTATGAAATTATTTGCTTAAATTTCGTTAGTGTAGAAATTCCTTGTAGATTCAAACTACTAATTGTAATTTAATAAAACAATAGACTTGAATCTACTCTACTCATCAGCAGAAACAATTAAACGATCGTGAAATCACAAAGCATACAAAAGAAAGAATTAAATCTAATTATTACACAATTATTTCCTAGGGAAAGCCACAGTTAAAAACCCCAGTTATCTGTATATTGCATTAGTTAGTAAATATGAGAAGATTACAGTTCTTTTCTCAAGCCTGAGCAACATATGCATTATCTATATCTCTCTCACTTCTTCCTAGACAAGCCCAGAACAATAATCAACCAATTTTCTACTTTCCCAAGTCCCTATTTCCTTGCATTGCTTCCTTGGGAATTATCCCCCTATTAATTAGGTAAATTTCTCAACATAAATTATGCAATCCTCATAGGAATTCCTCTTACTGCATGCACCACCTATACAATTTGGATGATTATACAACTGATAGTACATTGTCCCTGAACTCCAATCTCAACTGGGTAACTCTCAGATCTGACATGCATGAGTTATTTATGAGTGAATCATCAATTAATTGGTTGAACACATGAAGCAACACCCCATTGTTTGGCCTCCTACTAGTTCCTCCATCAGTTGGAACTATTTTAACTAACTTTAACTCAGTTGAACTAAATTAATTAATTACAGCTCACAATAAACTCAATCAGGGCTCCTATAAAGTAGGAGATACTCTACATGACTCAAGTTAGACCCTCAAATCAAATTAACTAAACCAACTAATTCAATCTAACTTAGTTAACTTGTACAAGTTGTCTTGTGATGTGGAATTACAATTCTATTCCTAATTTAATTCAAGGACAAAATTAAATCAAGATTTTCTTGTTGCATTTTCAACACACCCTCTCAATAAGAAAGGGATTATTAGATACCCCAATATTGCCTTTATGGAACTTGATTTTTCCTCTTAACAATGCCTTAGTCAAGATATTTTCATCATGTTCCTATGTAGGAATGTACTCCAGCAACATGATTCTCCTTTGCACACAATTTCGTAGATGGTGATACCGAATGTTGATATGCTTGGACTGATCATGAAAAACTGGTTTCTCCAAGAGTTTGATACAACTCTAATTATCACAATAAATCATTTTAGGATCCATCTGCTGACCAAATAATCTAACAAGTATCTTCCTCATCCAGGTAGCCTCACAATTTTCTTGACTAGCAATCATGTATTCTTCTTCTGCCGAACTGAGTGCAATTGATCTCTGCTTCTTGTTGTACCAAGAAATTGTTGCTAACCCAATACTGAGGATTCCCCCTAATGTGCTCTTCCTTTCGGCTGAACTCCCTTCCCAATCTGCATTTGTGAAGCCTTGCAACTTCACTCCCTTTGTCCATTTGTACTAAAGACCAAACTGAGTGGTTCCTCTAAGGTATATCAACACATGTTTAGTTGTCTTCCAATAGATTTTGGTTGGATTAACCATTTCTTGACTAAGCTCTTTTACTGCAAAACATATGTCTGGTCACGTGTTCACCAAATACATAAGTGAACCCATAAGCTACTTGTAAATAGTAGCCTCCATTACTTCACCTGAATTAGCATCTTCCTTCTTCAAATTTCCTACTGGAGGAGTTTCCATGGGTTTTATTCTCTCTGTGTGGAACTTATTTAGTATCTTGTTGGCATATTTCCCTTGAGAGACAAACAGTTCCTCATTTCCTTGCCATACTTCCGTACCAAGTAAATAATGCATGAGCCCCAAGTCCTTCATCTTGAATTCTCTTGCAATATTCTCTTTGCAAGATTTTACCAACTTCTCATCACATGTTACAATTAAATTATTGACATATAACACTATAATCAATATTTTACCTTCAACGAAAATATGGTAAAGGTTCACATCTGCCTCACTTTTGGTGAAGCTCAACTTGGTGAAATATCTATCAATCCTGGTGTAACAAGCACGAGATGCTCGTTTCAATCCATATAGTTCTCGCTTGAATATGCACACATGCAACTCTATGTTGAAGGTATCAAATCCTTTCGGCTGCTCAATGTACACCTCTTCCTTAATCACTCCATTGAGGAATGTTGTCTTCACATCCATCTAATGTATCTTTCATCCCATTTGCATTAAAAGTGCTAGAATAGATCTGATTGAAGAGTACCTTGCTACTGGAGAAAATGTCCCTTTGTAATTAATTACCTCCACCTGAGATAACTCTCTGGCCAGAAATATGGCCTTGTGTTTCTCCACACTCCCATCTACTGCTTGTTTTACCTTGTCTACTGGTCTTGGGGCCACTTCCAAAATAGTTTTTATGATAATGGAGTCATACTCATCTACCATGGCATCCACCCATATTTTTTGTTGCACTTCTTCCTCGGATGAGGATGGCTCAATCTTTACACTCTCGTTCATCAGAGCCATGTAGCCAGTGTACCTATCTAGTGACCTCCTCTACCTGCATTATGATATGGGTGCTCCCACATTCTCTCTAGCATCATCTGGAAGTATTTGTATGAGTGGGAGATTCCACTTTTTGCTCATCTGGATGTGGATGCTCCACATCATCCTTAGGTTCTTCCTTTGCAACTAAAATCTCCCCATCTGCATGTAACTAAAGCTCCCTCTCAGGGGAGTATCTCATGGCCTTCTCTTCATTGAACTTCACATCTATACAAACCATTGTCATCCTGTTAGATGGAAGGTACACCCGATAGTTATGAGGTGTATCAGTGTACCCGAAAAATATGACCAACTCAGCTATTAGCTCTAGCTTTTACCTTGCATCCTTGGTAACATGGAATTAAATTGATCAACCAAAGATCCTGAAGTGTGCCACATCTGGTTTCTTACCTAAAAAATCTTCTTATGGTGTGATCATTTCGAGAATGTAATGAGGACTCGTGTTCTACACATATACAATTGTGTTGCATGCTTCAGCCCACAAGTGCAGTAATAGGCCTTGATCATGTAACATCATTCGTGCATCTCCCACAATACTTATATTCTTCCTTTCAGCCAACCCATTTGTTGTGGGTTGTGGGTTGCTATTAACTCTTGTCGAATGCCTTTTGATGAAAAAAAATTCTTGAATTCATTCGACACATATTCTCCACCATTATTTCTCCTGAGAGCCTTCACTTTCTTGCTAGTGTCTTTCTTAACAAGTGCTTTAAATTCACAAAATTTAGAGAAATTACTATCTTTCTTCTACATGAATAAAATCCAGCACTTATGTCAGAAATCGTCTACAAATATTACATAATACATGTGCTTGGCCATGGAGGCTGTCAAGAATGTCCCACACACATTTGAGTGAAATCTTTCAAGGATCACTTTCATTTGACTATCCTTATCATGAAAGGTGGATATAGTGTACTTCCCCAATGTACACTCTTTGCATGTATCTCTCTGCTCTAGTGTACACTTGGGAAGTCTTGTAGAAATATGTTGCAAGATATTTAAATCTTTGTGGTGCAATTGGCCCAATATTTTATGCCATGACTCAAAGATGTCTTAGCTTTGCACATTCTCTGGTTTTGTTCCCAAAGCAGCACAATCTTCTACATCCAATTTGTAGTGGTGTTGAAGGCCCCGAAAATCTGGTCTACAATAAGGGGGATACCCGCCCGGTCCGGACCTTGGTTAGCAGCTCCTTATCCATTTGGTATAGCGGGCCCGACTGGGGATATGGGACCAATTTCCCAATTCAATGTGTGTGTGTGTGTGAAAGATGGGTATTTCTATTCTAAATGGAATACTTCTAATCTAATGCTATGCTGTTGTATTCTAATAAACATAAAAACATCAAAATTTATGCTAACCTGGGGTGTGACCTTTCTTCTATGCGATCTAAAAAGATTTCAAACAATAACTGGTAATAAAGATCATTCAGTGATTATAAGAAAAGAATTCAATAAAGATGAACTACTTCATATAAGAAGTTAGACGAAACATTTGTGAAAAACTTATCACATAAATGAGCTATTCATACACTAAGCATAAATAAATATCTATCACCGTACAAAAGTGCCAAATGATAACTCAGGCATCCATGTTGTAATATATAAACAACTAAAAACTGAATATCACTTTAATGCATAAGCAGAAATGGTTAAGAGATAAAAGTACCATTTATAACTAGTCCTACTTGTGAGCTTCAAGCAACAATTGATTTATCTCTCCTTGATTTAACATCCACTAAGAGTACAAAAGTGCAACATTAGTAGCAGATATCAAATGCAAATATCAAATAAACCATGTTCCATTCATTCATTAAAACCTCCTCTGAGGATGCAAAAGTGCATGTTCTGAGGACAAGTTTTTGATAAATTTCTGGACCCTTCTCTAAATGCATGAGAAGGGTTTAAATACTACTAACTAAATAACTTATTTACAGAAATTCAGAATTTGGTTTAAATGACTGTCCTTTTTCTAAGTAAAACTATTTCTAAAATTAAATCTAATATCTAACTATTTCTAAATTTGCTCCTTAACATCGCAAGCATTCAGTATTTGCCTGAGTTGAGTCGGTTGACTGTCTTCTGTCTTTGGTTGAGTTAAGCAAACAGAATCGGCAAGAGTTGGCACTATCTTCTCAGCGAAATTGATGATATACTTGAGAGTCATCCAATGACTATGTGGCTTTACCATGTATGCCTGGTAATAATCCCATTTTAACTTGGTTAATCCTCGGATTGCTTCTGCTTTAGCTTTCTGTTTCCAGTTTGTTTCTATCACTGCTTCCTTGCAATTTTCGGGGCTTGCAGGTGACTGAGTAATTATAAGCCTTCCTTTTCGAGCAAGTTTTCTTAGCGATGCGCGATTAGCGCTAAGCGTTAATTGTGCATCAGAAACTGCCTCTGTTTCCTGATCCATGCTTCCCTGATGCGTTTTTCGCCTCTTGCACCTTTTTCTCTTACCGGGTATAAAGCTGAAAATTTGTAAAAATAGTGATTCCATGACCTCTTGACCCTGAGCATTAAACCGTCTGTTTCTGGTATCAGCATCGTTCAGTACCCATTCAACAGTGGCTGGATATGAGAAATCTATGATGGATGCCTCAGAAGAGATCTGCGGTTCTTTCTCTCCCTTAAGTGGATTAGGGGTGCCTTCCGAAATGGACATTGGAGTACTGTCTTTCCTCGTCATAGTTTCCTGCATACTGCCTTGTATAATGCTTCATCCTTTGTTCCTGCAGTTTACAATTGAGGTGGAAGTAATGATAAAAATAACGACAATAAAACTTTAAATGCCGAATATATGCAAAACACGCCACCTTACGTGAACTAGTTCTTCGAACAACACAACACCATACTTCATTAACAACTGGCAACAATTCATTAATTCTCATTAAAGCGCATGACTAGTTCTTGGCCTAAAAACGTTTTCTCGAATAATGAGCCAGAACCAACTGCGATGGAGAGGTTTTGCAATTTTGCTTTGCGATATCACAGATTGTTCTATCGCATTTCCGCAATTGCATCGTGTTGTTCTATCGCAAGGTTGCTTGGTCGCACTATCGCAAAATCGCAGGATCGCACAATCGCAAGATCGCAAGATCGCGGATCGCAGGATCGCAAGATCGCAAGATCGCGGATCGCAGATCGCTTAATCATTATGTGTAATTCATGTGTTTTTTGTGATGTGCGATATGCGATATCGCATATCGGTGATTTTAAGGTTTTTTAATGTGAGTGATTCTTAATGCATGCGATGCGATGGAGTTTCTCGTCGCACTCGTTTTTTTTATCATTTTGGCTTATTTAGAGGGTATCCTATCATTCTTTGTGTGATGCGATCTCTCTTAAGGAGTGAATTTACTTTCTTCATTATGAAACTTAGGTTTTTTAGATTTTTCAAAGGTATTTCCCTAAGTCCATGATGTTGTAAGTTTCATATAAAAAGGAATATAACACTAATTGATTTTTTAAATTTTTTACTAAGGGTCCCCACTCATTTAGTATTATTAATAACACTTCATAAGGAGGGGGGTTGTTGGTGGTCACAACAATTGGCGATTCACTTGGAAGAACCAATTATCTCTGTGTTTCTATTGAATTTTTTCAACTTCCAAAATAGTAAATTTTTCAGAAAAATAAACTTTATTATGGAAAGATAAAATACATTATGCTCTAACCTGTCAATGACATTTTGTTTCAGCTATTTTCAACTTTGATTATTTTCTCCCTCAAGTTAGTCCTTGTATTTAAATCAGTCATTACTTGGTCTGTAAAGATAAAACAAAGTCTTCTCTGTAAACCAGTTTTAAAATATGCTCATTTGTCGTAGGTAGAGCCTCTACTGCCAGCAGGCGTTCATAGCCTCGATAAGGTTACCTACTACCCAGCAATGATCCTGTATCCTAATTAAAGAAACCTTCAACTCTCAAAGAAGAATCCACATCCACACTTACTTCTTTGATTTTCTTTTTATCCTTGAAGAACAATGTCTTGGTTTGATAGCCAATTTATGACACAGTCATTCACTCAATTTATAACTTTGTTGAACAAGCTGGCTCGTGATGAGACCCCTTGCCTCTTGATTGTAACAATCTTGAGTCATTGCCCTGTTGTGGTATGCAGTATTTGGCAAAGTCAGCAAGTTATAGTATCTGTGATTATGATAAGCTGGCTCGTGATGAGACCTCTCATTCTTCAAGATGAAGTGTATGCTTGGATTGTTCCTCTGAAAGTTGTGATTTCCTTAGCAGGGAGGAAGTCAGTGTTTTCTTTAGATAGCTCTAGATGACAATGACATAGTTTTTGAAGCAGTTGTTCTACAGAGAATCTTTATTTTGTTATTGATACCTTTCATTGCACTGATATAAAACAATTTCTTCACTAAAGGTTGTTTTCATCGAATTTTATGAAGTTGAAACTAGTGTCATATCTAGGTTAGAGTCTTTAACTGTATCTTTCAATAATAAAGATCAATTTTCCAAAAGATTTGCTATTTATACAAGCGAAAAATCAAAATCTGAAAGAGAGTTGGCGTATTTTTCGTAAATGCCTGATGTAAACATTCAGAACTAGTTTTAGAAAAATATTACTCTACAAAAATAGAAGAATAATCTTCTATGGAAAATATTTCTTAAGAACTTATCCATTGACATGCAAAGAATCTCTTTTACCTGCTAACTCCTGTAACACAAATGTTGATGGACCTAAGACTTCTACAATTTGAAAAGGACCAAGCCACATTCTTTGAAATTTTGTATGCTTCCCCTTTTCTTCATGTGCCTTGTCCCATTTTAAAACTAAGTCTCCCATCTGAAAATCTTTTCTGGTCATTATGTTTGAATCAAAAGAGGATTTTACTAGTGCTTGATGATGAGCATGTGTTTTCTTAGCTTCTTCTCGTTGTTCTTCTAATTTGATTATTTCCATTTGTCTTAAGTGTAATTAGGAAGTTGGTACTTCATAAATGTATTGAACTAGAGACAAAGAGGGAATTGCTAAGTGAGTCGGAAGAACCACTTCTTTCCCATAAGCTAAATTAAAGGGATAAGTGCCGATGGAAGCTTTTCTCGTTATTCGGTCTACCCATAAAGCGTATATTAAGGATTTATGCCAATTTTTATGATTTTGGTCTATTGTTCTTTTGATAATCCTGATTAGGTTTTTATTTGTAGACTCGGCTAATCCATTACCCTTTGGATAATAATTGGCTGAATATTTGAGTTTGAATCCTCTTTTAAGTGCAAATTGAGTCATTACATTTCCATAAAAGTATGATGCATTATCGAACATTAAAGTGGAAGGTAATCCAAACCTGGTGATTATAAATTGATCTATGAACTCAATGATATTTTCAGCATTAGCCGTCTTGAATGGAACCGATTCTACCCACTTAATCTGTTGCTGTAAGGATATATCTATGCTTCTTGGAAGAGTGAGGAACGATCTCACCTATTATGTCCAATCCCCACTGACTGAAGAGTTGCTCGATGTTAACTGGTTCCAGTGGTAAGGATGGCTTCTTTTGTCTCCCAGTAGTAGTTTGGCAGACTTGACATTTCCTCACGTAACTGTGCGAGTCTTTGAATAACATGGGCCAGTAATACCCTGCGCGCAAGATTTTATGTGCAGTAGCATCTCCAGCATAGTGTCTGCCTGCTGGCCCATCATGGAGTTCTTGCAAAACATTTTCAGCTTCAGATTTCTTAGGACATCTAAGGAGAACAAAATTGTAATTCATTCTAAACAGAATATCATTTATGAGCTGATATTGTTTGGCTTTCAACCTTAGAGCTCTTTTCTTAGTATGATCAAGGTGTGAAGGAGCATATCCGTTCTTAAGATAATAAGTGATATCAGCGTATAATGACTCTTCATCGTTTAGGATTACCTCGCACATTTGTACCTATACAGATGGAATTTCATAAATTTGTGACACTCCAGCCAGCATTTTGCAAAAACCTTGACCTCTTACAATGTTTGCTGGCTTAATTTCTATGTCATATTCTTGTAAGATAGTTACCCAATTGGCTCTCTCTTCACCCACATCCTTTTGTACTAGAAGATTCCTTACCGCTGGAAACGGTACTATAATTTTAGTATGCGTTTTGAGTAGAAAAGGTCTGAAGTATTTGATTGTTTTGAAAATAGCATAAGCCTGTTTTTCACATCTGAGTAATTTAATTCAGCACCCTGCAAATTTGAACTGAAAAAAGAAATTGGTGCTTCCGCCTTTTCTTGATTTGTTTGAGTGAGTATCGCAGCATATGATCTATCTAAGGCAAATGTGTATAAAATAAAAGGCTCTGAAAAATTCGGAGTTGCTAAAGATGGAGCATTAATAATAGCCTGTTTGATCAGGTTGAACGCTTCATGTTCATCTTGGCCCGATTTAAAATTAGAGTTCTTTTTTATCATGGTTTGTAAAGGAGATACGATTCGTGAAAAATCTGGAACAAATCTTTTTACAAAATTGATTTGACCAAGGAAGGATTGCATGGCTTTTTTGTTATGAGGTAGGGATATTTCAGAAATTTCTTTGATTCTGTCAGATTCGATGTGAATACCAAATTTGGACACTATGAATCCTAGAAGTTTCCCTTCACTTAATGCGAAAAAAGATTTCTTTGGGTTAAGTGAAATTCCGCACCTTAAACATCATTGGAAGATTTTCTTCAAGTCTTTGAGATGGTCGCCTCGTTTCTTGGAGTACACGGTTATATCATCCAAAAAAATTACTACAGACTTATTGACTAAATCTTTAAATGCAATGTCCATGGCTCTCTGGAATGTGGCACCAGCATTAATCAAACCAAATGGCATTTTTCGATATGCATATGTGCCCCATTTAGTTCTGAATGTGGTCTTATATTGATCATCAGGATTTACCAGAACTTGATTGTATCCTGAAAATCCATCCAAGAAAGACATTAACTCTAAGCCTACCACTACCTGCAATATCTGCTCCATAGGTGCTAAGGGAATTTTGTCCTTTTGATAGGCTTTGTTGAGATTGCGAAAGTCAATACAAATCCTAATATCTTCGTTTTTCTTTCTAACAAGCACCATATTGGAGACCCATTTAGAATGTCTGACGGGAAAAATTATCTTGGCTTTCAACGGCTTATTGAGTTCGGTTTTAATCTGATTTTCTAACTTGGGATGAATCTTTCTCAATTTTTGCTGGACAGGTTTTTCATTATCGATCATCGGAATAGTATGTTGGATGATAGAAGTGTCGTATGTTTTAAGTTCATCATAATTCCAAGAAAAAACGTTTTTGTATTGTCTCAAAAGACGAATATATGCTAGCTTCTCTTCGGGGGCTAGGCCAAGGCCTAGATTTATGTTTTGGGGTTTGGCATCGGTTCCTAGGTTTACCAATTCGTAATTCAAGGTCGAACTTTGGAGCTTTGAATTGGTAGACCTTTTAAACCGATCTTTCAAATCATACAGGTCTTCTAACTTGACCACTGATTTAGGTATAGCATTGTGAGTGCTATCTTGTTGTAATTGTCGATCATGTTGATCTTCATCGATTATTTGGTTGGAGTAGGATCCTTCAAAAGTAAGGAAATTTACGATATCAGGATCGTCGTTGAATATTCTCCAATTTGTGATGTTGTCAGGAATAGAAGGTCTAAAGATTAATTCTATTGAGAATCTATCTGGACTAAAATCTTCTAAAGGTCAGCTCTTGCATTTTGGAGTCTGGGAATTGATGAAATATTGAATGCTGTAAAATGCTCAGTCAGATCTTGAACTAAAGATTGATAGTGTTTTAAATGACCTGACAGGAAATGTATAGTATTTCGTACCTGTCTGACTACAATTTCAGAGTGTTCGAAGACTTGGAGATACTTTATGTTTAGCCCGATTTCTTTGTACAACCCTTGAACTAAAGCCTCATATTCTACTGTATTGTTGGTACAATCAAATTCGAGCCTGCATGTTAGCATGATTTTGTCTCCTTCTGGACTAATTAGCATGCATCCTGCTCCTGCTCCTTCGTTATATTTAGAACCATCAAAGAATAATTTCCAAAACAAAGATTTATTTACAGGTTTATCTAAAAAATTGATACATTTTGAACTATCTGTTTGAGAAAAATTTTCAACTTGGGACAAGACGGAATGTTCTAAATATGGGGACATATGAGCATTAAAATTTCCGAGAAAAGAATCTATTGAATAATTGCCAATTATGCTATTGTTATATGCTACTGGTTCATTTTCCCCTTCTAACTCTGTTACTATGTACTTCTGATGTAATTCTCGTTCAACTTTTATTTGATTTGGCTTACCATTGTAAGGAAACCACATATGCAACCAGTCAATTGCGAAGTATCCATGTAGTTTTTCTGACCAATCCCTGTGAAGAATTAAGCCATAAAATTCAGGGATATCAGCCACTAAAATATCAATCACTTGACATACCTTCGGGTTGGATGATAGCCTTATGGTTACTTGATTTAGTTCGTCGATGACTTCCACTCGAGACCGATCCAGCTGAACTATGCAAATAGTGGATTTCTGTGGTTGAACGTTTAATTTGGTGCATATGGACTTCGGTAAAATATTCGATGAAGCACCTAAATCCACTAAACAATTATGTACATTTTTGTTAAAAATTTCATAAGGAGAAAAGGGGGAGTATGAGATCTCGATCTTCCTCCAATTAAAGCGATGTCATTTGGATCAATCTTGTTAGTCGTATTACTTGGAGGTCTTCCCATGTTCTGAGAAACTTGCGAAATTACAGCAGCAGGCAAAGGTGCAACTGGAACAACATGTAATTCTTTCATCATTATCTTTTGTTGATGCTTTAGCTTGCTCAATTCGTATAGAATGATGTTGGCCCTAGTCTTTTTCATGTCTTCTATAATATTGTACTCCATTTCATCCAAAACGATCAACGTTTTAGATGGAGTAGGTGAATCTGTTTGGACTGGGCTAGTTTGAGTCGCTTTCTTTGTTGCGACTTTATCCTTTGTTGCAGAGCTTGCGCTCTTTGGTTTTGGGGTAGTTTGGGGAGGATCAAGATGACTTCTACTTCATGTGTTAACTGGGAATACTTCTTGATATTCCTCTTGTGGGAGGATGAAATCCCACATTCCTTGTAATTCTACAACTTCTTCATCATCGGTTTGCCCTTCAGTGGCAATCTCCTCTTCCTCTTCCTTGGATTCGGCATTTGTTATAGCATTGGGTGGCCTCGAATCCATTGAAGGGCATATTTTAAAAGCTCTGTAGGGCCTTTTTGAAGAAGTTTCTGCTACTTGCTTTTTTATGTCGACCATTTCATTGGACATGGTCTTCAGAACTTTTTGTAATCCCTCCAAATCAAATGGATCTATTACTTGTTTCTTCTTGGACTCTTCTTTGAAGGTGACCTTCTTAGATTTACGTTCTTCTATCGCGGATTTCTTCTCTAAGGCTATTATATGTTTCTCTACTGCTATGGCTTCTTTCATGTTTTCGGCTAGGGTTGTTTTATCCGCCCTGTCCATGAAGATTGCTATGTTTGATGGTAATGCAGTGATATACCATTCACATTGCACTTCCTCACTGGGCTGGGAAGCAGTAGGAATTTTGTTTAGAATTTTATTTAAATGTAGATTGAAGTCTTTGATAGGCTCTCTAGATTCTGCCCTAAGGTTGGATAGGTCGTTGGTTACCGTTGTCGTAGACCTGTCGTCACCAAACTTGGTTAGGAATTGGTCTTGGAAGATGTCCCAACTGGTAATAGATCCAGAGGGTAATGAGAAATACCACGATCCAACTGTTCCTTGTAGAGTATAAGGAAACAATCGAACAACAACATCTTCATTAGTAACCCCGTTGAGGTTAATGGATAGCATAAAGTTGTTTTTGTGCTCTTCTGCTAGCATGCTTGCCTCGGGATTGAACTTAGGCAACCATTTCTCAGGATGGGCTAGTATTTGACTCAAGGGTGCAGGCATTAAGACTGCCCCAAGGTTGTTCCATGGAGACTGGGCCATTGTTGAACTACTAACAGGGGGATTTGCAAAAGATGATCCTTGTGGTTGGGAAGATGAGGTTATTATGATCGCAGATGATTGAGGAGGAGTTGTAGGGATTCCATTGGGTGGATTGATAATGGTCTAGAGTGGAGGCGTGGATGGTTGACTTCGCGGTGGAGAGGTTGAGATGGATGATGTTGATGAAAGAGTCTCACTGTCAGACCCTTTAGGTGACTTTCTTGTTGTTTTCCTTTTGGGAAGGGGTAATTCGGTTGGCCGAACACCAAACTTTTCACTCTTTAATCTGGTCAGGGGATGAGCAGGGTTATACTGCGAAGTCACTCTGCCCTGAGATTTATTAGATCTTTGAGGGGAAATGGAAAATCACTGAAGTTTTTGAATCAGAGATTCGACTTCAGGAGGTTCGATAATATATTGTTCTGAAATGTCAGGATTTGTAGCAGCGGTTGATGCTCTGACAACTTCTAAATCTGGATTTAAGCGTAATGGAGAAGTCGAGGGAGATGGTGAGGGAGACTTACTCTCAGAATGGTATTTTGATTTGGATTTACTTGCCATTCATAGTTCGGGCCCTCCTTCTAGTGCCAAATATGTTGAAGGCCCCAAAAATCGGGTCAACAACAAGGGGGATACCCGCCCAGTTCGGACCTTGGTTGGCAGCTCCTTATCTGTTTGGTATAGTGGGTCTGACTGGGGATATGGGACCAGTTTCCCAATTCAGTGTGTGTGTGTGGGAAAGATGGGTATTTCTGTTCTAAATGGAATACTTCTATCCTAATTCTAATCTAATGCTAAGCTGTTGTATTCGAATAAACAGAAAAACATCAAAATTTATGCTAACCTAGGGAGTGATCTTTCTTCTATGCGATCTAAAAAGATTTCAAATAATAATTGGTAATAAAGATCATTCAGTTATTATAAGAAAAGAATTCAATAAGGATGAACTACTTCGTATAAGAAGTTAGACGAAACAGTTGTGAAAACTTATCGCGTAAATGAGCTATTCATACATTAAACATAAACAAATAGTTATCACCATACAAAAGTGCCAAATGATAACTCAGGCATCCATGCTGTAATATATAAACAACTGAAAACTGAATATCACTTTAACGCATAAGAAGAAATGGTTAAGAGATAAAAGTACCATTTATAACTAGTCCTACTCATGAGCTTCAAGTGACAATTGATTTATCTCTCCTTGATTTAACATCCACTAAGAGTACAGAAGTGCAACATCAGTAGCAGATATCAAATGCAAATATCAAATAAACCATGTTCCATCACCAAAACCTCCTCTGAGGGTGAAAAAGTGCATGTTCTGAGGACAATTTTTTGATAAAATTTTGGACCCTTCTCTAAATACATGAGAAGGGTTTAAATACTACTAACTAAATAAATTATTTACAGAAATTGAGGATTTGTTTTAATTGACCATTCTCTTTCTAAGCAAAACTATTTATAAACTTAAATCTAATATCTAACTATTTCTAAATTTTCTCCTTAACATCGCAAGCATTCAGTATTTTCCTGAGTGGAGTCGGCTGACTGTCTTCCGTCTTTGGTTGAGTTAAGCAAATAGAATCAGAAAGAGCTGGCATTCTCTACTCAGTAAAATTGATGATATACTTGAGAGACATCCAATGATTATGCGACATTACCATGTATGCCTGGTAAAAATCCCATTTCAACTTTGTTAACCCTTGGACTGCTTCTGCTTTTCCTTTAGTCTTTTGTTTCCAGTTTGTTTCTATCGCTGCTTTCTTGCAATTTTCGGGGCTTGCAGTTGACTGAGTAATTAGGAGCCTTCCTTTTCGAGCAAGTTTTCTTAGTGATGCGCAATTAGCGCTTGGAAACTACCTCCGTTTCTTGATTCGGGATTTCCTGATGCGTTTTTCGCCTCTTGCGCCTTTTTCTCTCATTTGATATAAAACTCAAAATTTGTAAAAATAGTGATTCTGTGAGCTCTTGACCCTGAGCATTAAATTGTCTGTTTCTGGTATCAACATCGTTCTGTACCCATTCAACCATGGCTGTATATGAGAAATCTGTGATGGATGCCTCAGAAGAGGTCTGCGACTCTTTTTCTTCCTTAAGTGGATTAGGCGTGCCTTCTGAAATGGACATTGGAGTGCTTCCTTTCTTCCTCATAGTTTTCTGCATCCTGCCTTGTATAACGCTTCGTACTTCTTTCCTGCAGTTTACATTTGAGGTGGAAGTAATGATAAAAAATAATGATAGGAAAACATTAAATGTTGAAGATATGAAAAACATGCCACCTTACATGAACTAGTTCTTCGAAAAGCACAACACCATACTTCATTAACAACTGGCAACAACTCATTAATTCACATTAAAATGCATGACCAACTCTTGGCTTAAAATGTTTTCTCGAATAATGAGCCAGAACCAACTGCGATGGAGAGGTCCTGTGATTTTTCTTTGCGATGTCGCAGATCGCAGTATCGTAATATCGCAATTTCATCGAGCTGTTCTATCACAAGGTCACAGTATCGCAATATCGCAACATCGCAACTTTTCAGTGTCGCAGTATCGCAGTATCGCAATATCACAAATCGTTATAATCCTTATGTGTAATTCATGTGATTTTTGCGATGCACGATATGCGATATCGCATATTGGCGATTTTTTAAAGTTTTTCAATGGGAGTGTTTCTTTAATGTATGCGATGCAATGAAGTTTCGCGTCGCATTCTTGCATTTTTTATCATTTTAACTCATTAGAAGGTACCCTATCATTCTTTAAGCGATGCGATATCTCTTAAGGAGTGAATTTTACTTTCTTCATTATGAAACTTAGGTTTTTTTAGATTCTTCAAGGCATTTTCCTAAGTCCATGATGTTGTAAGTTTCATCTAAAAGGAAATATAACACTAATTGATTTTTTAGATTTTTACTGAGGGTCCCCACTTATTTAGTATTAGCAATAACACTTCATAAGGAGGGGGGTTGTTGGTGGCCACAACACATACATATACATAAATAGCTACACATGCATGCGTAAGAAAACAAATACATGTATCATTTAGGGTACTCAAGATAGCTGAAATACAATACAACATATGCATGAAACGTGTTGGCTCTGTTATATTAATAAGTGTAAGTTCCAGTCATACAATACATCCATGTTCAACCACTAGTTTCGACAATGGAACGTTACAACCACAACCGCCTGCTCCTCCAAAGAGATATACTAGCTTTGCGCAGTGGAGAAGCCAAGGCTCATTACAATATTGTCCAAGCTCTCTCTAAGATAGTCTTATCGGAAGCTTGGCTGACCAAAAGCCTTTACAATGAGTTATGAGGGACTGCTTATAACAAAGGGTGGGGTGGCCTTTGACATTCCCCTTTGTGACAGTTCATCTACCCTCACAACTCTTCATCTACTCTATGGCTGTTACATCCAACTATTGACACTTGAACTTACACTTCACAAGACGTTACATTACAATGCACATGTACCCATGTGAGACAAAATGGCTTGACAAAGCCATACAAGACATAACTATGACTCAGAAAATTGTTGGAAGACTAGCTCTTTGACATCCTCATGGTGGTCGATAGTAGTGAACTGATGCCAAGATCAGTAGTCCACAATGGTGTTGATGTACTCTAAGGTGACATATTTGTAGAAATGAACACTTGCCTCCATAGCATCCAGGTACACTGCTCAGGCTCCTCTATCCAACTTGTTTTATAGCATGTGCATCATTGTCTTGAGTGTAGCTGGACCAACAACATACTTGTGCATGGTGTCTACACTGATGGAAAAGTATGGGCTAGTAGCTATACAGATAAAGTCATCAAAGTATGAGTCAAGCTCTAGTCAAACTTGTGCCTTTTTCTTTGCTTGGGTGAGTGTTGCAATAGATGGGATTACATTTGCGCACACAACAACATCCATACTCTTGAATAAATGTGCATGGGAACCATGTAGACTAGTGATGAGATGCAATTGATATTCATAGTTCTGGATTTGACTCCGAATGTATGCCTTCAGCTTGACCGCTTTGGGCTTCACCATCTTAGGAAAGTGACATAGTGCTCCCTTGTATCTCATCGCCCATGTTTGCATGTAATCAATAGTAGCATGCATGTTTGACATGATACATGCCCTTTTAGCACATCACTATTGCTAAACGTTGAGATGGACGAATGCCTTATGCACGGTACCAAACTTGGAATAAAATTCCCACATGACTGTGTCAAGAGACAATACTTTATCCAATATTTCCTTCTTCAATTCTGCTCGAGTAGATGCTGTAACCAATTCTCCTCCCTGCTTGGCCATCTATAGCTCCTTAGCCATTCGCTCATTCTCAACTATCAGGAAGTGAACACTCGAGCTAGTGGCTTTGACATATGCTCTGGTAGCATCGACCAATGTTGCTGGATGTTTACACACGCCATACATAATCACTCATTCCTCAAACTACGCAGGAGATTTATGATCCTCCAGAGTCAACACTCTAAGAGATTGCACAACTATATGTTGAGACTCGTTGAATGAGATATTGTGCATCTCCTCCGCCGAATGATCTCTAAGGATTTGAGTGTCTCCTTAGTCGCTTGGGACTTGCACCTTTTCTAGACACAGTGAATCTGGTGGGTTGACCTCTTGGTGGTGAGGCATGTGGTCAATGTCTTGCTCTAACTCCTATTGCTCCATACCCATATCCATTTGTTCAAGTGCTTGCTCAATTTCCTGAGTGAAGTCCTGCTTTTGCGATGGTTCACCCTGTCTGCCTGATGCCAGCTATTCTGGTGAGTCTACTATCTATATGGGTGCAGTTTCATATTTTTACACAAGTTTCATCCCCTGCTATACTTGTTCATGTTGTGCTTCCTTCTCATGTCTGCGCAACTCCTGTTCCTTTAGGAGTTGCTCCTTCAACTCATGCAACTCCATTATTTCCTCCATTCTCCATTACTCTCTCTACCTTTGTGCATTTCTCCTGTTGCACTGTTGCCTCTTTGCCTCTATTTCCAAAGCTACTTTTTGCACAAGTGGGTCTACTCAGAACTTGTAGCTTTCATCTTCCTCCATGCTCTTGAAAATCTTCCTCTTACCCTTGTTGTGCACTGGTATGTTCACCTATGTTGTTGCTATTGCTTTTGGTGCTCTCTAGGATGTTGCTTCGCGCCGCTTCACTATCCATTCCACAACGTGGCTGACTGGTTCATTGAGTATGGAGGAGTTGTAACAATATCTCCATGGTTCTTCCTCCACCTAATGACATGCCCCGTAGATCCAGTTAAAGTATACTCTCGTGCAATGAGCTTTCAAAAGAAAATGCGAGTCATACAGATTGTTACTTTGGAGGTTGAATGGATACTTCATCTGCTTTGCTTGGACATCCACATGCTTGAAACTTTGTATCTCGTATAACCCAATCCACAATGGAAGAGAAAACCAAGGTGTCATCTTCTTCTGGTGTAGCTGAGCTGTCAATTCTGTCAAGATGTGATATGATAATTCCTGTATGATGAGCTTGTCCAAGAAAAAATTGGGTAGAACATGTGGAGCCTTCTCCGAGTTGTACATTCATATGAAGGTGCCGGATGGTGAGGCATACCAATTAGCTATGTCGATCAATACCTCCATTGATACCTTCGACATGTAGGGTGGATCCTGTTCGAATATCATCTTGTAAATTGGGGTGACAAAATGATCTAACAACTACGTGATAACTCCTCTGAAGCTACATTCGGACACCATCTTACAATAAGTGTTCACAAAAGTCTCCATCGATTTCCATGCCCACTTCAAGCCCGGGAACTCCCGACGGGCATAGATTTCATCCAAGATGTAAGTGGACATGTAGATTTCTGCTTGCATACCTTTGGGTGACTGTCAAGCCCTTGTTACCTGTTCCTTCAGCTGATGAGCCAACATGTCAGGCCAGTTGCATGCTTTTCCTTCTCTGGTTAGTTGGTCCAATGCAATCACCCAACTTTGTAGGAAGGTTTCTGTGCTTTCTTGGCCATATAGTTGACATGCAAAGATGACCAAGTATTGATACACCTTCCGCAGTATCTTCATCTTGTAGACCTGGTTGGGTGTCATCCTAAATTTAGCTGGCTCCTTTACCTAATTATTCAAGATGTCTGTGGAGTTGGTATTGTTGTTGGGTATGCTGAAGGGAGTCTCCATGATGATCATGGGATTTGACATCTGATACATTTCATCATAATCCTGTGCCATGAAGGTAGCAATCTTCGTCCCGATGACACTTCTCGATGCCATCATCTTAGGATCAGTGTGCGAGATCATCCAATGTATCATGTCCACGCATGGGAGCACGGGATACCTGCATGCAATTCGGTACAAGCTAGACTTGTGGATTTTCACATAGACTTGGAGGTCTTCGAGGTCTTCCCCAAATATGCCTACAAATGCATCATTGACCTCTTACCATTTCAACTTGATGTTCTTGTCTACAATCAGCTTGGTGTCTTCATAGATCAGCAGACTTATAGACACTCGCTCAACTATTGCTCCAATTGCACTTTCGTACGTGTCCTTTGATCCTTCTCTCTTAGAGGCCATTGATCCTGAATTGCTAAGAGGCAGACAGACATCTGCTAGATATGGAGACAAAGTGACATGCATGGCAAGAAATCTGTCAGCAAAAACCAAAGCAAACTTGAGGAATGACATGCAACATACCTGGGGATTGACTGGCACGGATTGCACAATTTTTCCTCAGAGGCTAGGAGACTGGATTCTAGAAGTGCACAAAAGGTAGTTTGGGCTATCTAGAGAGGCTAGTTGGCTACTAGAATTGTGAAATGCATAATCTAGGCTGGCCTACTAGCTACTGGAACTATGCAATGTGCAATTTCAGTTGGCAGTGGTTGCAGGCCTAGTGATTGCATTGTGCAATTTTATGGGCTAGTAGTCAATGTCCCTCAGAATTGTTAAATGCAAGACTAGAGGAAAGTCACTGGGCAGAAATACAAATTTCCTGAGGGGAAGACAGAGTCTTCCCTCTTAGGTTTGCGCAATGGTTGCTTGGTGAGGCAGAGTCTGGGCTAAGGCTGCCCAGACCAGCCGACGGGCCACTGAAAGCAAATGTGAATGTGAATGCATGATGATACTAAGTGCAAGTAGGAGTGAATGATCATGGATGCAAACAATGAATGAAATATTCAGAAATCAGAACAACATGCATGTGGGTGAAGCGAGTCGCCGAATCGGCAAAATTAATGTAGAAATCGTTTCATGCATGCAACAACAATAAGATTCTAACGAAAACTGAAACAATGCTAGTACAAGATAATATGCATTTAAATGACAACAAGCATTCACAAAAAATCAAGCGAACAACACTCACACAAGTGAAAACATAAAAAGCAACAAAAATGTTGCAAAAGACAAGTTAAGGTGACTTACCCATGAATAGCTGAGATGGATGTGTCAAAGAATCCTAGATGTGTTGTGGGATGTCAGAGCTCCAAGATTGATGTGAATAAGTGGGCTCTGAAGCACTGAATCTATAAGTTTGAAGCTCATGATGTGCATGCCACAAATCTAGGTAAAAGTGACACTTGGAGGAAAGATTCTAAAACAATCTTTGCATGTAACCTCCAACTACGAAAAATAGCTCCCTAAAATATAGGGATTCTTTTTACATGTTGCTTTTTCTATTCCGGGAACAAGCAACCCATGCATGCAAATCACGTTACCCTGATCTTAGGTGGAATTGGTCAACTCAATGGCACATGCAACAACCTGCTCAGCCGAGGGGAAAATTGTGCATTTTTGGGAGAAAGTTGGGCTGGCTTCCCATAAGGTTTGTGCAATTTCTGGGCTGAGTAGTTGACTGCTACCCAGAATTGTGAAATTTCTAGGCTGAGCAGCCTGCTGGGAGGAATTGTGCAATTTTCTCAGTGAAGCTTGAAATGCATATTTGTGCAATTCTAGAGCCTATTAGGCTGCGAGACAGAATTGCATAATTTCTTGAGGGAAGGATGGTTCCCATCCAAAATTTCGCAATTTCTTGATGGAGTTGTTCAGTCTAGAGCTGAACCAAGTCTGGAGAAACATCTTGTGAGGGGGGTGCAACAAGCCATGATGCAAAGGTTGTCGGTATGCAATAAAATCACTGAATCTTGTGTACTTGACAAGGCAAGACATGCTGTTATGAAAGGTTGGTAGGGAGGCTCCCAAAATGAAGCTAAGTAAAAATTTTGGAGGGTGGTTTTAGCCACTACAACAATACTTTAAGTGATGTGATTGAAAGAATTGGGAGACTCAATCTTGATTCAGTCCCAACTTAGTCAACTGAGCAACCTGGGCCATCTTAGAAAGGTCCTCCAAAATGGCTGACAAAGACACTTGAAAGTGTTCATCTTGATAATGTTAGAAAGGTAGGAACAAGAAATTCAACCAGGTAAAATGGAGGTGATGTAGATGATTCTGATTCACATGTTGATATGGATGTTTCTTATGATTGTGAACTGAATTTGTCTACAGATTTTGAGCCAAATTCCTTCAAAGAAGCTTCTTCTCATGATGAATTAAAAGAATTGACGCAAAAGGAGTGTGATGTCTTGATAAATAATGGCACTTGGTAGCTGTTTGATCCTCCATTCGGAACCAAACCAATTGGCTGCAAGTGGGTCTACAAGAACAAGTATAAAGCCAATGGCTCACTTGACAAGCACAAATCTAGGCTTGTGGCAAAAGGTTTTTCACAGAAGGAAGGGGTCGATTATGAGGAGAATTTTTCCCCAACAAAAAAATGGGCTACCATTCAAACACTCTTTGCCTTGGCAGCTCAGAATGGTTCGAAATTCCATCAAATGGACGCAAAAACTATTTTCTGAAGTGTATATCTGAAAGAATTTTTTTTTTATGTCCGAACCAAAAGGATTTCTTGTGAAGGGACATGAATGTAATGTATGAAAACTTGTGAAATTCTTGTAAGGCCTCAAGTAAGCAGCACAAGCCTAGTATGAAAAGTTAACTGAGCATCTTTTGAAACTCAACTTCAAACATTATGATCTTGATGATGCAACTTTGTTTGTCAAGAAAGTTGACAAAACAATTGCATATCTTGTGGTATCTGTAGGTGATATTTTGATGACAGGGAACGATGAGAGCTACATTGCATCCATAAAGAAGGAATTGAGGAAAGGTTTTGAAATGACTGACTTGGGCTATGTTCACTACTATCTTGGTATTGAAGTAACTCAACATCTGAAGTCTATATTCCTCTCTCAAAGGAAGTATGTTGGAGATATGTTGAATAGGTTTGGCATGGATGAGTGTAATCCTCTGACTAATCCAATGGAACAAAACTTAAATCTCAAATCCATTGAAGGAAAAGAATTTGAGGATGCAACAAAATATAGACAACTTGTAGGAAGTCTCAACTACCTAACTACTACCAAAACAAACATTTCTTTTGCTGTTGGAATCCTATCTAGGTTTATGCAAAAGCCTTGTGAGGGACATTGGTCTACTGTAAAAAGAGTTCTAAAGTACTTGAAGGGAACCCAAGACATTGGAATCAAGTATACACAGGTGGGCGACTTCAGCTTGATTAGATACTCTAATTTAGACTTCGATGGAGACAAAGAAATTGTGGTATCTACTTCAGGTTATGCTATGAGTCATGGATCATGAGTTGTATCTTGGAGATCACACAAACATTCAATTCCAGCAGATTCCACAACAGAGGTAGAATATGTGGCAACAGCTAGGGCAACAAAATAAATTGTGTGGCTTAGGAAAGATTTATAGTTGAAACAAGTACATTCAACTCCACTCATGATTGACAACACTTTTGCAATAAATTTGGACAATAACCCAAATTTCCATGATCGAATGAAGCGCATCAATACAAAATACCATCTAATTCGACTTCAAGTTGAGGCTAAGACAATCCATCTACGCCATTTTTCCACTAATGAGTAGATTGCAGACATCTTCACCAAAGTGCTTGGAAGAGAAAAGTTCAAAAGATTCAGAACGATGCTTGGACTCACCAACATCCTTCAGATTAGGGGGGTAATGTTGACACCTAATCATTAGGATTGGGTGAACATTTGTAAATAATGTAAATAGTAAATAATGGAAAGTGAAGCCCAAGAGTCTCTCCCTCCTGTATATAACCATGAGTGATCTTAATGAATAAACAATTCGATTCGCAAAGTTACCTCCTAGCCTGACATATAGTAAGCATCTACTTACATCTTCCAAGTGCCTCAATTAGGTTATAGCTTGGCACAACTAGAAACATGCATATTTTTGGGGTAGTTACCTCTAACAGGTTGGGGCTTGAAAATTGATGTAAAGAATTGAAGATAGATTATAAGAATAGCTGTTGGTTTTCTCCCATTTGGGTTTCCACCTAAAAAATTCTGTCTCCTTGTGATGTGATGCCTTCTTGCGTTGTTTATTTTCATGCTGCTTATGTCATTATGCATTGTGATAAATGATGATATAATGTTTATGATCATTGCTAATTGAATGTGTGATTAATTAATATTATGAAATTGTAAATATGACTTCACACTGATTCACCCCCCCTTCTTAGTGTGACCTTTTTCCCAACAAGTGGTATCAGAGTAGGTTCCTTCATGAATAGCTAACTATTGGAAGGTTGAATATCAAGGGAAAATTGCCATGACTAGAGAAGCGGGGAAACCCCCTATGTTTGATGGAACCAATTATGTATTTTGGAAGATAAGGATGGAGATATAGCTCATCTCTTTGGGAACATAATTTTGGGAAATTGTAAACATCAAATATAGGATATGAATGTCATTCCAACAAATGTTGTAGAGAAGGCAGTTTACACATATAATGCACAAGCTAAGCATGATATCTTAAGAGGCTTAAAAGAGTAATAATTTGTCAAATTAATGCAGTGCAATTTAGCTCATGAGGTATGGAATAAAATAAAAAAATATTATAAAGGATATAAGAAATCTAAATAAATCTAATTGCAAGCACTTAGGGGACAATTTGAAAGCTTGAAGATGGAAGATGATGAGGACATTGCTTCATATTTTATTTGAGTAAAAAACTTAGTCAAATCCATTGTAGGCCTTGGTGAAAAATAGTCTAATAGTTATGATGTTTGAAAAAAATTTAGATCACTTCCATTAGGCTTCATTCCTAAAGTATCAACCCTTCAAGAACTAGAAGAAGTTGACAAGATGACCATGGATCAAATTCATGAAATTTTTTATGCATATGAGTTAAGAATAAAGGAGATAATTTAGGAGTCAAGGAGGAAAGTTTCAAGGTGGAAAAAGAAGAGAAAAAGAAAAAGGATAAATAAGACTCCAATTCTTATTAATAAGAATCTAAGTTTGTTCGAAAACTCAAGAGAATAACCAAAAAGTTCAAACATAAGCTTCCTTTAAATTGTTTTAAATGTGGAATAATTGGTCATTATGCATCTAAACATCCTTATGCTAAGATGAATGAAAGTGATGATGATTCAATATTCAAACAAAAGTATCAAAAGAGGAAGCAACCATGAAAGAAAAAGAACTTTTACTCAAGGGAACAAAGTGACAATTAAAGTAATATCAATTAAGAAAGGAATGAAATACAATTCATTGCAGAGGTTGAAGAATCTAGAGAAAAAGTGGATTTTGAAGGAGAAATTAAATATGAATTGAAATACATCAGGGTTCTTAGGAAAAGAGAAAGTCAATTGATATAAAATATTTAAGGCAAGAGCCTAAATGAAGAAACTATTTTTCTCTCAAAGTTGAAATAGAAGAAGCAAAAAAGGTAAAGGAGTTTTTTTTTTTTAACAACTAAATTAGAAGGAACAAATATGAAAACTACTAGAAGAGGAAGTTGTCCTCTTAATAAAATAATTAGAGCAACTTAGTTCAAAGTTAAACAAGGGGAATGAATCCCTAGATCATATTCTCAACATGTAGAGGAATTTTCTTATCAAGAGATACCTTTGTTATCATCCAAGAATAGGTACTCATACAAGGTCATCATCATGGTAGTTTTTTATAGATATCTATGAACCTTTTCCATTGATGTGAAAGGGTTATAGATTGTAGACATTGATGTATAAAAAGAATGCATTCGGATAGGGATACTGTAGGAATTACGCTTACACATGAGTAAAGAGAAATTGTAAACACTTCACTTGTATAAGAGGAGATCTTGATTTGTTTTGACATCTAATGACCATCAATGTCTAGGGTGTTTCCATTAATGAAAAAGTAGAGGTTGTTAAACATATTACTGTCATTTATAATAACAAGATGTCATTGATTCCAAAGGGGTTGTATGGGACTATAGTAGTTGGACCATCCTTAATGATAAAATAAGTAACATGACTCTTTATGACTCAATAAAATAGTTGTATCTTTTGCAAGGTCTCATTACATGAAGATATATGTGCTTGATTTTTTTTTTTTTTTCTCAAAGTGGTGTTTTATTTCCACTTAATAACCCCCAACAGGACCACCTGAAGGGGCCACACACCGGTCAACCTAAACTGTGAGGTCTAATCTTGATGGGCCCAAGGAGAATTGAACCCATGCCTCATGGCAAAAGGAAAAAGAATTGGCAAAGGGGGCTTCAACGAACTGGGCCCATCAAGGTTATAGGTGCTTGCAGTTATTTGATTTTTTGAAGAATTTATGTTTGTCAAAATATCCTACAAACAACATGTTTGAATAGATCTCTTTGATAAATTCTAATGGCATATTATTATTAGAAAAAATCCCCACATATGAGAATTTATGGCCAATTGAAAATCAACATTATTTGGGTAAAATTAAAAGGGAAAGCTATAGTTCCAAACCCAAATTATTAAAGGGTTAACCAATGGGAAAGTTCCAGGTGGATCCACTATTGAAAGAATAGATCAATGACCTTGGGTACACAAAGATGCACACTATTTAATGTCATTGTATGGTGTGAATGTTCTAAGGAGATCAATGGTACCTCCAAAAAGTCATAGTCAAATGAAGGCAAAGTAGCAAGATGTTTAACATGTTTGTCAGAAGCAATCATATGTCAACACATGGAAGTGTTCTATTGCATGATGACATGGATCTTGTTGAATTCAATGTGATATTGTGGCACCTGTTAGCGCTTGAAATTTCACCTCAGGCTGAGAAAGGTAAACCTCAAGGCTACATCAAACCATTTAGCCTCGTAGCTAGCCCTACAGGGCAGGAGAAGGATCTCTCCGGTCTATCTCGTAAAATCTCCTATAGATGAGATGACCAATAAGGTAACATTGATATTAGGCTAGTAAACTGATCAAAGAGTTGATTTGGGTTTTTTAGGGTTTTTGGTGGCAAATTGAGGGGATGGCAATTTTGGGTGCGGGGATTGGACACAGTTTCTGCAGGGCGTTCTTTGGGGCGAGGTAGGAGACAGTATTGATGCCTTTGATTGAGGTGGATGATTAGGAATGACAGGTGAGGATTTAAGGAGAGCAAACAATAACTTTGAATTCTCCTTAAACAGTAGAAAACATTGAAATTAAACAAACTTAAAAGCAGAGCATGATAGTCATGAATTCTTACTTTAACACTTCATTTGCTTAATGTGCAGAAGGAAAAGAAAGGAAATGATTCACATAACACACTTACAGGTACATATAGAAACACAACATCAATACATGTAACCACAAGAATCCCAAAAAGGACTGCAAAACCCTGGTCTTCCTTAGCCAAAAATTGCAGAGATACAGTGAAATAATACAATGATAGCTTCTCCCTCAAGAGTCCAACCTTCCAACCCATGAAAATGATTGAGAAAATACATGATATAGGCAAGCCAACCTCTTCCCTTGCCTCTAGGGGTCGATCTCATCATCCTAGGAGCTGTTTCAACCACTTCTAAACTTAGCACTAAAATCTAGGCAGTCAAAACAACTTGCCTCTATAAACTAGGAAACCAATCCATTCATTAAATGTTTGCTATTTCATGCATGAATCTTCTAGAAAAGGTAAATAAGTGTCATTTCAACATGAAAATACATTACTTACATCAAAGAGGGTGAAAAATCCCATCTCAAGTCAAAACTGGTCAAAGCTGGGCGAATTCCTGCGCTGTACAATGAAATTTGGAGAAATTTGCCTAACGGGTCACGTGTCGTTGGGACCACTTTTGGGGCACTTCTAGGTGTCCAAATGAGGCAAAAGTGGGCTTGTTGGAAAGGTATGGATATCTACTTTCCAACCCAAGTATAATTTCGGAATATGGTGGCCATCTTCCCCTCCAAAATGGCAATCTTCCATTACTGCTTTCTGTGTGTCAAAAATGTGACATAAAGTCATTTTTTGCATGTTTTTCGACTTTCTTGAGGCCCAAAACTTGATGGAATTTATTAGTAATGGCTGAGAAAGTGTAACTTTCCATGAAAAATCTGGAAATGCTAAGTTTTTTCAAAATGGAGTTGCCGGGACGAAGGGTCTCACTGGGGGTGAGACCCGTTAATGGAGAAAACCCGTAAATTGCCTGAAAAAACCAAAATTTACCCAAAATGCTCACAATTTCTTGGGATTTGTGCTGTGGCTGAGCTATTTAGTGCCATGCTCCTTCAAGGAGGCCTCGGCAAAGATACGGAGGGGATCGGGCCTCTTTCTCCGTTTTAGTGCCTTTGCCAACCGCCTTCGAAGCACCTTCATCTTTGCTTTGCACATGTGCATCCGCGCCCAATAATGATTCTTCATGTTCCTCAGCAGTTTTTTATCTTGGTTGGCCTTAGCCAACAACCTTTTCAAATGAGCATTGTCCCAAATAAGCATAGATTCTCGATCTATGGGTGTCAAATCACCGGGTCTCCTACGAGCCAATTCCTGGTCTTCACGAATCTTCCACAACTCATAAAGCTTGTGGTCATCCTCCAACTGTTTGTTGCGCTGCTCTAAATAGTTAATTATCCATTTTGCCATCAGCAATTTCGTTTGCAATGAATCATTCTCGGTCCTTTTCTCTCAGATGATATCCTTGAGCTCTGAGCTAGGAGAACTGACATCAAGATCAATAATGTCAATATCTGGATCACCTGACAATCCCTCCTCAATCATGGGTTGCTTGCCCCTCTTTGATACTTGTGCTACTATCGGAAGTGAGGCCCTTTCCACCTGGTCTTGAGATAACACTCGCGGTGCTGATGAAGAAGGCGAGACCCCTTCCACCTGGTGTGGAGAAAGTACTCGCTGAGCTGCTGCAAATAAGGCCCTCTGGCCTCTCTGATAAGTAACCAAAGGTGGGGAGCTAACATGGCTAATGACGGGGATGTCATGCTGCTGAGATGGTCCTCCCTCCTCGTGAACAACCTCAGGATGTGGCAGGGGTAATGATGTGAAAGGTTCACGAGAGATGAACGCCTCCCATGAGATGCCTCGCTGAGCCAACTGATGTAATACTACAAGTTGAATCAAACCATAATGGTAAAGGCTCCTATACTGCTGTGCCAGGCTCTTCCTCTGCATTATGGACACCATCCTCTCAATGTTCTGATAGAACAAAACAGGGATATTCATCATCTGTACCCATGTGAAGTGCATCAATATGCGGATATGGTATGAATATATTTGTGAAAATCTGCCCTCACAGGTAAAATGGCACATGATGAGCCTCGTCATGGGAGCATACTCACGCTTGAGAAATCTGAATGGAAACACACCTGTCAATAGTCTCACGAATGCTGGTCTAATAAAAAGCTCAACCTGAACAGTGTCCAACACCTTGCGCTTATTGCATATCTCCTCGACATTAGGTATCACTATAGCCTGTGAAATCACCTCAGGTGTCAAAATAAAGTCCACCCCGGCAAGGTTGACATTTCCATCATGCAAGTGTAAAACAAATAGATGAGCCAACTCTCTGTGGTGCTGAATCTAAGAGATCTTCTCGCAAAACTCATAGCAAGACATATATTGAAAACATGAGACTACCATAGGACAAGCCTGTAAATCTGTCAAAGAGGTGGGCTCCTCTCTCCTGTGATGATCACCCTTTCCCTTATGAGGCCTCCTCTGTACCTAAATTTCTGAAGCTGATGCCTGGTCATCACTCTGCTCATAGGTTTTAGTTTCTGACATTGTTTAAGGAGCAGAGTGGCCAAAATGTCCTGTTGTTTCTGCCTGCAAAATGCTGATTTATATACTTACAAAATTTGGCAAATCGTGGTTCCTTAGCAGCTTGTTGGCGATTTTGTGTAGAGGGAATGTTGATGGGTCATGTTCACTACCCAACAGGTCTCACATGCCTGATGGGTCGCACCCATACAAATTTTTCACTGGCAGAGGTGCCCTGACTGGTTGCGCTTGCTTGATGGGTCGCACCTCTGTTTTAACGGGTCACTCCCTTTTGAAGGAGGATTTTGGAGGCCTTCCCTATGTTGGAATCAGGTGCAGGATATCTCATTTGAAAGTTATTTAAGTCTACTTTCCAACCCAACTAGAATTGTTCAATTTGGAGTTCATTTTCCATGTCAAAAGTCAAATCTCCCAAGACTGGTCAAAAAGTGCCAAATGAGGCTGCCTCAAGGAAGAGTGTTGTTGCAGTCAACTTTTGAATGCCTTCCTCAACCCCAAATTGAGCTCATGATAGCTCATTGGAAATATATTTGTGTCTAATTATCATTTTACCTATAAATAAAATCATTTGGCCAACCAAGCTAGGAGACAACTTGATTTTCCCAAGGTCACTTCAGAGGTGCCTTTGATTCTCTTGAGGCAACGATATTATTTGACATTTCTCTCAAACCATGACACCTGTGCAAAAAGTGAAGGATGATTTTCTTCTTTGGCATGTTTTGGAAAAAAATCTCTCTCAGATTTCCCAAATTCATCTTTTATTGCTCTGGAACATCATTTGAGTGCGACTTGTCCCGATGTGTGAAACAAGGAATTTTGTCGAAATGGAGCGAAATGAAGGGGATAGGGGGCCTCTAAATTCTTGGGGAAATTTTTGGGAGTGGGGAGGGATGTTAGGAAGCAGGGGAAAGTGGAATCTCAGAGATTGAGTGAGGGGAAGGGGTCCAAAAGGGCAAAACACTGGCCCAACCTAGAAAATTTCCAAGTTGTAGCTATAAACTAGGGTTTGTGGAAAAATGAGGAATTTGGCGGATCTAAGGGATGGGAAGTGTTTGATAAGGTACTTTAAGGATAGGGGAAGGTGTATGAACATCTGGATACAAGTTTTGCTGATGATTTGACCGTCCAAGAGAAATTGGCTTCAAAACCCTAGGAGAGGGAAATGAACTTGCCAAGGCACAACTAGCATGAACAAGATGTAAAATGACTCATTAGACACTGACATGATAATGACAACCCTATGAATGATGATAGAATCAGCTAAATAGTGACATATATTGGCATTTGGGAAACTTTAGAAGGAGTTAAAGCAAACCCTAGACCTAATGCCTAGTGACCAAATTTTGCTTGTAAACTCTTTGAAATGACAAAATTTGACCTTAACACTTTGAAACCACTTTGTATGAGCATATTTGATCACTGGAGGAAGGCTGGAAAGACTGACACTAACAGAGTCATCGCTAATAGATCTAGAGGCAGATTTTGTGACCTCTACTCTCTAAGTCTGTTGAATTCAACTAGTCCTTCATCTTTGTATTCAATTATAGCGAGCGATTTAATTTGATACATTGACTCGGCCGATGCAAACAAGTCCTCAAATCTGTCTTCTTTATGCTCGAACTTGGTCAATTTGGCTTGTTCGAGTGCATTATAGGCGACTTTGTTTGGATCAAATCTCCTGCTTGGTAGAGTTGCGAGGGTTAATGAGTTTATTTTCTCAGCTTCTTTCTCTGCATGTTTGAAATCATGTAGAGTGTATATACCACATCTCAAGGGAAAAGAAGGCCAGACGTGCTTCTTAGCTTTCTTTAGAGTTTGTGTAACCCCATCGGAGATGATCTGATAAGCTATTTCCCTGGCCAGTAGTTTATCAGGGATGTATAGAGGAAGAACGTGGGGTTTGGCTTGACTACCAAAATTTCTGATATAAGTGAACTTTTCCTCCCTGAAACAACTTCCTATGGATGTTAAATCAATCCCTGCTTGGTAAGAAATCTTAGGGGCAGGCTTATTGAAAATAGAATGATGAATGGGCAACATGAAGCCGTTGCAGATTTGATACAAATGGTGCTTGTAGTTGGTTTTCCACAACTTTTGATGGTATATGTGAACGGGTGTGGGGTCTTGCGACGTCCACCTCCATCCGAGCACAGGAAATTCAGAATTAAAACACAGGACATCTAATATCTAGGCACTGTAGTAAAATGGGGGAATGAACCTTTCAGTGACGCGGGACTTGGATGTAAAATCAAGAACTGTGGATGCTAACTTATTGGATAGTATATTTGCCCAATCCATTATTTCACCACTACATGCCGCCTCCATTAAGGGGACCATTTCTATAGTAAAATTGGCGGAATCATGTAATCCCCACAACCTAAACATCATTATCCCAGCATAGCAGTAAGGAGATCATAGAGAATCGATTGAGTACTTACCTGAAGATTCGCGCTTGTGTTTTACTGGATTTTGTCTCCAATCCCGAATGGTTTCGGATTCAGTCTCATTCTCAGCTCATAATTTCTCCAGAAATGCCGTGTTATATTTATTCTCTGCCACCGGTAAATGATACATTGGCCTTAAATCCTTGGCTTGAAAGGAACCGAAAATTCTCCCATCTCTGGTGCTAAAGGTTCTGTCTGTAATTGGGATTTCCTGAATTTCCCATCTAACCACATCTATATATGGGAGGATTTTCTCCCGAGCCGCTATTTGATGAAGAAAAGAGTTGGCTAAATCCTTTAGATTAGCCTCGAATTTACCAGTGCTGTTAGCTGAGACTTGTATTGCTGTCACCCTTGGCTCTTCGGATTCGATCAAATTATAGGTGCCTTGCCAAGTAGTTATGGAAAGTCCTAGGCATGTAGTATCCAATATTAGTCCTTTTTTTTAGTGCTTGGATCAATGATGACTTGCCCTGTGGCCGGCAAAGCGGAAGCCATTGTAGTTTTCTTGGACTTCTTCCCCATTCTGCTTGAAGCTGTTACTTCGGAAGAATTTTGCACTGAAATGATAATGGACGTAATACAGAAAATGATAGCGCAAATCGAATATGAGTGAGATATATATTGTTGAATGCATGGCGAATGATTAACTCAAGGTGGCCTCGGATACAATCTGTAAAAAGATCTCAGGCTTAATGTTTCATTAAATGGCCGTTAAGACCTGTCAATCTTATAAATGCTCGTAAATTCGATTATTGGCGGAATGACTTATTTGAAGCGTGCCTTGGATGTTTTGGCGGTTTTGCGCGGATGAATGGCTATTCAGAAGTTAAGGCTTTTAATACAAATAAATCATAATAAACCCGCTTTAAGATTTTCTTTGAAATCCGCGCTTTTGGCTTTATCACAATCGAGCGTCGGGGGAGATCATAAATTATTATATTGGTTCCATTTGGAATCCCCAATCGCCGATAGCGATATGGCATCGCGTCGGGAATGCTGAGTGGGACACTTTAAAAGCATGCATAGTATGATCGCCAATTGCTGATAGCGATATCACATCGCATCAGAGCAAAAGGGAGCTTTATTGCGCCAGTTCATTATCGCCGATATCCGATAGCCTATTTCGCACCGGAGAAAACCAATGAGTCCTTAAGTTGCGTTTCCTTTGTCATTGCGATATGCAATCTTGCGATCGCTCTATCGCAATGATAAAAGATTAATCATTTATATGTAAGGCCTTTGATTTGTTTATTCAAAAAGGTTTTTGGTAATGTTTTATTTTATTATTTCGGACCTTTTTTAATATAACTAAGTTGATACCAATTAAAATTAAAATTAAAAAGGGACCCATTTCATATTATAGTTTTGGGATAATAATGATATGAAATGGGGGGTTGTTGTAGGGCACAACAGAACTCAATAAGGTTCATAAAACAGAAAATAGTGTTGCATTAGTCTATCAACATTTCTAAAATCAAAATATGAATTGCCTTATAAGGTAGATTATGAACTGACCAACTTTCTTTTAAGATAGTCCCCATGCTTATATAGTTGGTGTTGATTAATATGACTGATGCATCCACATCTTCCTCTTTTCCTTTGAAGTTATTCTCTTTATTATTTTCCCCATGTAAGTGTTAAATTGGGAAAAATGAGTTGCACACAACTAAATGGTAAAATAAAAAAATTGAAATCAACTGCACCATGCACCTACCCTTTGCAATAAATTTTCCAACTTCCCCTTAAAATTTCTAATCTTCGTTTCCCTCCGAATATAGACAAAATTGGAAACATTTCTTTCATACATAACTATTGCATGTGCATGAGTTTTTTCATGCTCTAAAAGACATAAACGCTTGTCCTCTACAACTGCAACTCTTTGACATATTGTTGCATAAAGTGTTTCCATACACTCTTATCTTTATCTTCCTATAACATTCGATGTAGAAGGGAATGTGCCATCCTCTCCTAGGAAACAACCCTTTGATGTTTCTTTTCCTCTATAAGAGCCATTTTGTTTATCTTCGCCTGCTGCATACGAGATTCAACTTTTGATTCCAGTTCCTCACACTCACTTTCAGCATGCAATTTCACTTCAATTTTAGGAGCTTGTCACAACTCATCTGACTTGGCTAAGAACATTTGTGCCTGTGCTAAGAACTCCAATATGCCAAGATCAGAGCATGATGGTTAATGTTAATAGAATTTCTACATATAAATAAATTTAGGGAATGCATGGAGAGTTCTTTTGTTATAAGTTCTAAAGGTGTTCTAAACCATTTCAAGCTAAATATCAAGAAACAATGAAATTTTGGTATGATGGTTAATATTAATTGTCTTTCTACATATTAATGACTTTAGGGAATTCCAAGATCCTACAGATGAAATCTTTGAACCAAATGAATAATGAGGGTTTCATTCATTATGGTTAATAGGTGAAGTTGTAGACTCCATAGGAGAACTAGAAAGCATAAAACTTCCAATTGGGCAAGCTAGATATGGCATGGAAAAGCCAAAGGAAGGATTGGCATAACATCCTAGACTAGCATTGCCACCTTTTCCCAATACGACACACCATACTGTGACTATTTTTGAGTAGGAAAAGCAATCAAGTAGGATTTATATAAATCAAGAATATCAAGCCTAAGCCATCAATGTATCCTGTGGCCATTCATGCAACATATTCTATAGTTCTTTGCAATTGTGCCATTCTTATTGGATCGATGATTGGCATCTAAATTCCAACTCCCATTTTCTCACTTAATCTATATAACTTTTGTAGGTTTATGTTGCCTTGTGATGTTCCTCTAGACAGGCTTCCAGTAGTAGATATTGAGTCCATGCTAGCAGTTGCAACAATATTGTCAAATGTGGGAGACAACATACTAGGTGTAGCAAAGCTGGACATCATGGGTTCTAAAATAACTGGATTAATTGGATATCAACTCAAGCCAAACTTAGTAGTACATGCATTTGAAATATGTGGAATATAATATTTCCCATTAGGAATCCTAATAGTTGATGTGGCAACACACAAATTGGGTGTAATAGATGCATATTATTGATATAAGTGGGAACCTCTAACTTGATCTTTAGAAGTCATTGAGGTCATGTTCATGTTTTCTAGTAGTCTATTGTTTTGATTGAAGCCAATGTAGGACTATCAATGTGCCTTTGTAGAAATACATGACTTGACTAATTCAACCTATGATTTTGTGGGATACGAAAGCTGTGGATTTTGGTTTAAAGAAAATTGCTTATGAAAATATTTATTTTAATTTTTTTTATTTTCCTTATTTATTTGTGACTAAGCATTGTTTTTCTCCTCAATGGAAGTTCTTTCATTAGAGGATAAAGTAATTCCTGAAAATGTAGTAGCAAGCTCCATGGAATAAAAATAAAATGCATTAAATGAGTCATGGTTAACAATTCTTTCTCTTTCAGATAACCCAAACTTTCCCAACTTTGTAGTGGAGAAAGGACTAGCTAACCCTACTTTGACTAGCGAAGGATTTGGTGTTGAATTTTTTTAAAGAGATGCACCTACATTACCTAGGATCTTGGCATCATTAGTAGTTAATATTTTGGTGTCTTTGAATTTCTATTATGTTTCTTGTCTTAGTTCCAAGGTTAGTTGGCAAGTTCCTCTCAAGACAAGGGTTTTGGAATATGGAATGATGTATTTGATCCAAATTTGTTCTATTGATTTACATTTTAATAACATTCCTAAAAACATATCTTAGTAGAAATGTATATGCATGTCTTCCTTGAAATAATGAACATAATGAACACTTAAGAGAACCCTTCCAATAGTTGAGCCATGATGGTAAGACATAAATTAGCCCTTTACTAAATCTACACTAGATAATTTTTTCTCCCATGTTAGCCTCTAGAGTGGTACCACTGAGAAGATGATTTCAAAATGGTTATGGATGTTGAGAATCGATTGTTGAGGAAAAATAATGCTATCACCTTGGGAATCCATGCTTTAGATAATTTGAAAGGGAACTCTCAGTTTAAGGAGTAGCTAGCAAGCATAGACTTGCTAGAACCAGACCCATTAATGCTTTAGGTATGGTTTGATGAGAAACAGGACTCATATATTCTAGGATTATAATTTTTGCAGACACTTACAATTTCCAATAGTGCCCAACAGTTTTGCAGTATCTGCTCTACACCTTTTCATTGGAGGTGAGCTATTTTATGGGATACTGGGTTGTATTAAAATTTAACTAGGCATGCTATATATTCTTTGGAATATTCTCTCTTCTAAGTGATATCTATGGAACTAAGATTTAATGATACTTTTATGGGTTAAAATGGAATTTTGTAATTGAAATTTCTTCAATTTCTGGATGAAATAGCAAATTAGGTTTATTCTAAGAACCTACTGCTTAGGAAGCCTATTTTCCAATCATCATGAAGCCCCAATAGGAGATGATATATCTTATGACATGGGTAGGAAAGAGGAATTTCCACTATTAAAACTCCAAGTTGATGTACAATTTTCCTTTTATATAGTACAAGAATATTTTCCTACACAAAACTAAAAAAAAACCCGAGTGAGCCATTCCAAGATAAATATTGTGGTTTTTGAATGACAATCTCAACTTGGATTAATATTTTATATAACAAAGAATAAGTAATATAAACCATCATCAAGAATAGATCTATGGAAAAGCACAATACTAGATCATGTGAGACAAATACAAGTGAAGTGAGAAACCAAATTAGATGGTGTAGATAGAAGAAGAATCTTCCTTTGGACAAAAATAAAGAAAAGAACTAAGAAGAAAAACAATTCGATAATGTTGAATCAAAAATTCAAAGACTACTAACCATATTACATATTCCAGGAGGTAATGTTGGAAATCATTTTTTACTATCTTATATAAAGAGAAAAATACTTGTAAACACATATTTGTTCATATTTCAATCAAGAAAATGTGAATCAATATTTGCATAAACACCATCCTAATAAGGAAACAAAAGAAATTATTAGGGAAACAATAGAAGAAAGTGCAATAGAAACCCCAACAATGATCTTGTTGGGTCCATGATGATGGCTACTATGATGATCTGCATCTCCAGACTCAACGTAATAAGGTGAATATGTAGGGGGTTTTGAAATTAATGAACCCATAGGTACCATAAGAAAGCCATATCTATCACAAGGAAGAACACCAAGATTAATCTTAGTAGAAAAAATAATATGACTGTAGCATACATTGGCATTGCCTCTTACCTTAAATGAGCTTAGTTTCTTGATAAAAGTTGCATTTAATAGAACGATACTTGCAAACATTTTTTAACCTATAATTTTGGTTCCTCACTGGAATTTGCTGAAATAAATCTTCAAAAAAAATTATGTGCAAGATCTTTCTATAACACTAGCAAGCGTTTTCATCCTTGTATATCTAAAAATACTCATTTTTATGACTAGTGTCTTGTAAGGACCTCAAGACTAGCTTCAATGAATATACCAAGAAGTGTAATGATACCTCAGTTGAAGATATGGAACCATGGTTTACAACTTGAAATCTTGGGCAACATTTCCAGTATAACAACAAGGTTGTTTCTAATTTTCTTGAATAATGGTTTGTATTTATGTTATCTAAATATTGGGCCACTACAGTTATAAACCTTCTCTTTAATTACTCCTTTCTCATTCCTTTGGCATTAGTGATTCAACGATGCATTTTTAGCATATCATGTGAATTGTTTAGTCCCTCATTCCATGGAACTGTCTCATATGCCTTAACTAATGGACATCTCTTAAATGTTTGATATAATTGTCATCTCAAATTTTGTTTTGCTGAATAATGCTTGGATCAAAGCATATGTCTATTTACGGTTTTTTTTATTATTTCCACCCTTTCATGGAGTTGCCATCTCATGAATGCTTTGTTGAGTGATGATTACGTGGATTAGAATTTTGTCCTTTTTTTTTTGGAAGACCATATTTCACATATGAATGAATGACCATTAGGCGGAGATTACTTTTGCATAAAAGCCTTTCATAGAAAATCTATCTAATCACAAGTTATGAGGTTAGCAATATATATTGCCTCTTAATATTTAATACACTCAGTGGTATTGAAGTGTGTTTGTGTATTGGCATATTGTAGAGTACAAGATTACGTTTTAACAATTGTTAGCATTGGAACAACTTATCTGTTGGTGAGGTTGAAAAGTAATATCCATTTTGATTGTTGCAACATGAGAATAATGGTTTCTGGCAAAAGTTTGCAATTGTATAATTGCGTCAATGATGGATTAATGGTCCATTGAAGAAAAGTGTTGACTTTCTATAAGTATTTAATGATGGAGTTTTAATATATTGTTAGTAGAGTGTTAGATGTTATGGCCATTGAACAAAGCATGGTTCTCTTGATGTTTGTTACAATTCAGGTGCAAGGGAAATTCAGGTTACACTCGAGCACAAGCCGCCTCACCACACCTTAGTAGTGTTGAAAATAAGTTCACTTTTAGAACTGCATAGAGAAAAATGGCTTTGTAGCCATGAAAAATGAAAATATCACTGTACAAAATTGAGGACAGATAACAAAGTAATTTTTTGGGTGGTTGCCTTCACTTTTGTTGGACTTCATTGAAACACACACACACACACACACACACACACACACACACACACACACACACACACACACACACACACACACACACACACACCACACACACATATACGAGTTAAGTTACACCAAAGTAAAGGTCACCTCACCAATTCTTATCATATTACAAAGAAATTTGCATTTCAAATTTCATAGAGAAAAGAGGCTTTATAACCATCAAAGAGGGAGATATCACTATACAAAATTGAGGACAAAAAACAAAAATTTAATTCCACAAGGTATTGTGTTGGTGAAACGAGTGGGCTATAATTCCCTTGTTTATGGATCATCAATCAAGCCAAGATACAAGTAGATAGGGAAGTACATTAAGGTAGGTAAATGATCATTCAAGGGGCCCTTAGGGTAGAGAAGTATCCTTCCAAGTGTCTAAAATGATTTTTCTTTCCTATAGATTAGGCTCCCGGGGAAAACACATAAGTGAAACTCCCTAAAGAGATTGGTTAATGTATATAATACAGATATAATCTTGATACATGAGTTCATAATTAAGGTAGCTAAGGAAAATGGATTAATGATGGCAATGTTTCCTAGATGGAATTTTGAGGTAATCAGTGCAAAGGGGAGATTCAAAGATTTGGTGTTGGGATGGTGTATGACTTTTTAGTCCATAAGCATCTGCTTCCCACCATTAGCGATATGCGTTGAGCCATATTCATCCAAGCTAGGAAAAAAAATTCAATGTGATCGATATTCACAGTCCTTTCTTGATGAAGAAATAATTTTGGGAGAAATGGTTTTATGAACCTATTGTGAGGAGAGATAATTCCATTATGGAAGGGGATACGAATTGAATTCAAAAACAAGGTAAAATTTTCATGGAATAGAAGAGAATGGATCCCATAGCTTATTATTTATTATATAAGATTGAGGAGTCAAGTCATTTTGATTTAGAACCACTTATAATAAATCCTACTTGGAGGAATAACCATATGGGAGTTGGGGAAATCTCAAAAACACTTGATATATTCCTTTTAGCTTAGAACAATTTAGCTAAAGAAGTAAGATCCAATTCATGGGTCAGTGGAGGAGGATTATCTAACCATATCCCAATTTTTCTTAGGATAGGGAGGGCCCATTGGGTCCCTATAATTTCAATTCATATAGGGTTAAAGATTCCAAATTTACATATTTGGTTCAAAATGAATGGAAAGACTTCAACATTGACCTAGAGGATTCAATAATGTTCCAATTCAATAACAAATTAAGACGGATTAAGAAGAAAACAACAAAGTCAGAAAAAGTGAAGTATAATTATTCTCAAGAGAAAATTTGGAACTTTAAAGAGAATATTTCAGAAATTTACACATCTAATAAGAGAAAAATATTCATGGAAGAAAAATTGGGAAATATTAAGAACATGGAATCCATAAATAAATAGCTCTATGAGTAAGAAGAACCTAGATGACATAGGAAGAGTCGAGCTATGTGGTTAACCCAATGTAATGATAACACTCAGTTTTGTCACAACCATGCTAGAACGAGAAATAATATCAACAAAATATGCAGCATATCAAATGGAGATGGTGAAAAGGTAAACAATATTTGGGACATACCTGAGGTAGGAACTTCTCACTTTCATAATTTACTTAAGGAACCACCAAGAGCTAATATAACTGAATTTGTGAAGATTATTTCCTTTTTCCTTAATTTCATAAACAATGAGTAAAATTTGGACCTTATGGTTGAGATTTCTTTAGGAGAACTTGAAGGAGTAATTGAATCTTTTAAAAAGGGTTATTAGGAGCATTGGTATATCAATGTCCCCACCATCATGGACATTGGTATAGTGGGGGCCCTTGGTAAGAAATGGGAAGCATACATCCATGGCTTGGCCTCCAACTTTATTCATCTTAAGGATCTAAAAGATATTTTGGTCTGGTCAAAAAACCCTACTAGGTTCTTTTACAATGCAAAACCATTGTATAGTGCAATGTTCATTGATGGTCAAATCCAAGATGTAAAAATGGTGGTGTATCAAGCTATAATGAAAGAAATCCCCACTGAAAATAACACTCATTTAGGCTCTTCTTGTGAATGGATTTGAACAACAAAGTTCCAACATAGGATGCCATGTTTAAGTGATCCTTTGAGGGATCACATATGTGTCCCATGTGAAGGCGTTCTTCAAAATCCATTCACCATATGTTGGTGGGATGTTGTTTCAAATTAGAGGTGTGAGCAACAACTAAAAATTTAACAAGAAGGGTTGGTGAATGGGCTAACAACTCCTAGGGATCCCTAAAGACATAGTGGGAAGATAACATGATTTTGAAATGAAGCATTACAATTAATTATGCACTAGGCATTTGGTTATCCAGAAATGTAGTGATATTTGATGATGTGAGAAAAAATACTTTGACGGATTTTTTCAAAATCTAATATGCATATGATGGCCTTAAGAAATAACATATGATCAAGATCCCAAGGCAGCAATGAAAAATGCATATTAAAAAAAGGCATCCATGGTGCTCCTTCGATGGTATATAATTGAGGTTTGTGTGATGCTAAGGGATTTTTATACATGTCAAAGAGCCATTACATCACCTTATCTTGTGAGGTAAGACTAGGGAGAAACAATATATATGAGTGAAAATAATTCACTTTCAACAATTCCTCCATCATAATCACAAGATCTAGGACTGAGATAGGTGACATGTTCCTCGAGTTGTAAATCTTGAGTTGGGACGGGCCTTTATTCTTTCCTCCACTTCATGTACTCTTATCTATAGTGTTAAGAGCACCAACACAATTGTTGAAAATTTCATCAATTTATGTGAAGTCCCTTGCCACGTCAACTTGGTTTGGACCTTATGATATTGCAATAGTACTTCCTTGAAGTATATCCTTTTTGAAAAAGAGGTATGCTATATCAAGCCTTTCCCTAGGTCTAGAAACAATGAAGAACTTGAGACCTGTGATGGAAAGCTGATAGATGTGATTATAAGTGTGAGAAATTACTTCCCCTACCTTCTTTGAAGTTGCATAGAGACCAACATGCTAATCTATTCCATGTTGTTAAGAAAAAGGTCTCTCATTATTCAAACCATATATCGAGCTTGAAGAGCCTAGACAATAGCAAGTTGTGGGTTTGCAGACTTGCAGATCTGAAACATATTAACCAATCACATAATCTTGTTGTGGTAATATGAGTTGGGATTCTCCATGGCATACATAACCCTAGCCTGTGTAGCCAAGTGAACTACACAAGAGAAGGGAACCACATCAAAAAAATTATTTAAAAAATACCTATCACTATCCCAATATAGGTAATGATTTTGATGATATGTAGGTATTTTTTGTGGTATGTTTCTTTTGGATGTTAGAGGCAATACAGGGCCTATTTATTGATGTAGTTTCGGTTCATAGATGGATTGCACTCAGTTCTATTTTGTTATCTGCATCCTTACATGCTATATAAATGAGAACTTTAGATTTTTTGTGTATAAATGGTTTGGATTAATGTGGATGCACATGAATATATATGTTTTTTTTTAATTTTGAATATTTTAGGTGTTTTTGGTTGATTTGTTTTTTGGTCCAGGTTTTTTAATGGTTATGGTCTAGATTTGACCGATACTGGGTTCAGATGGTTTTCTGGTGTGATCACTGATTTGGTTCCGATAAAATTGGTATCTACTATAGTTTATTTTGCTTGGTACTAATTACATTCTAGACTCATGAATGATGAATTTAAATTTTAAATAAATTTGAATTCTAAAATGATGAATGATAAATATAACTTTTAAATCAATGTAAATTATAGAATGATAAATGATGAATATGGATCAATGTATTTCTTTATTGAATCTTCATTAGGGGAATTTTGAGGTCTAAAATGAGCCTCCTAAGGAAATTATAAAATAGTAGTGGAAATAATAAAATAATATTATATTACATCATCAATTTTAGAGGGAAAAAAATGAAAAACTATTTTTCAACTCATATTTTCAATTTATCGCCTTATAGGTTTACTCAAATTTCAAGTAGAAACACTTGTTGGATGCAAAATTTGATTCCTCATCTAAGAAGTAACCATGTTCCATACTTTCAATGGACCCTACATGGAAAATGAGAAATACATGAAAAATGTGATTGTAATCACACTTTTTAATGTATTTCTCATTTTTTGTGTAGCAGGGTCCATCGAAAGTATGAAACATGGGTACTCCTTGGTGAGTAATTAAATTTTTCATCCAAAAAGTACTCCCACTCAAAATTTGATTAAAATATTAGGGAGATAAGTTGAAAATACGAGTCGAAAAAGTAGTTTTATTATTTTATTATTTTTTTACTTTTTTTTCTCCAAAAATGGTGAATCATCTCCCATGGTTGACATCATCATCTTGAATCCTATTGGTTCTTATAAAGTTTATTTTGGTTGTAAATGTTTCTTAGGAGACCCATTTTAGACCTCAAAATTCCCCTAAATGTGAATGACAAGTATGATTGATGTATGTACCAGTATGAACAATGAATATGGATCAGTGTATTTCATTATTTAATTCAATTACGTACGGATCAATATATTTATGCTTCATTATTGAATATCAATTTGAATTTTATATGTGTGTGTGTGTGTGTTACACAAATAATTATATACCTTAACATCTCCCCATCCCCCCTAAATTTCCCTAAAATTTGAAGGTACTCCCATGCTTCCCCCATGTGCATTTCCCCACACCCACATCCCCCATCCCGGAGTCTTGGTGGAACATTTCTTTAGAAACTATCTATTTTCTAATAGAAAAGAACAACACAAACATATAATTCCTTACATCTGAAAACTAAGCCAACATGAGGGCACATTAATACAATTATTTATTCAGTTATTTTGTCAACCAAAATAGGGTCTAAATTAGAAATGTTGCGAAAACTATTATATAAAGAGAGATCATTAGAATATGTGAGACATGTAGTAAGGAGGTACAATACAAAGTTTGTATATTAACAAGATAATTTTACTTGATATCTTGATGGATTAAGGTTGTTATGCAACCCCTATAATACTTTGAAGCAGTGCTTTAGTACTATTATCTACTTTCTAAGTATTCAATATATTTAGGATAACTTGGAACCCTATAGGGATTGGCTTCTAATCTTAATTTTTTGAGATTTTTCTACAACTCAAATTTTTGATAATGAAATGTTTCATAACCAAGAGAATGGCTAGACCACACAATTGGTAGAGAAATTAGATGGCCTAGGGGTAATGGCATACAAAATTATTAGCCATAGCATCATAGAAATTGTATGCAAGTCAACCTGGGTTTCATCATCAATGTCCCCCATTGTGGCTGGAGTTTTGTATGTTTAGAAGAATGTCCCCAACAAGGGTTTCTTGGGTTTCATGTCAATTGGTTTATGATACTAAAATCTGAAATACATAGGAAAATTTAAGGAAACACATTATAGTTGTAACTATTGTCACTCCCTTTATCTATTAAAGTCTCAAATCTGGCCAATAAAGTTGTGATTCAATGTTGAGGGAAATGGATTATCAAGCTGATCATTAGGGTTACAATCCCATTCAAGGTCCAATTCACTAGTGCAAGTGGTCTAAACCACATGCAATTTTCTAATCTATCTTGAGGAAACACCATTTTTCTCCTCTAGGTTGTGGAAACATCATTTTATGAGGTACATGGTATTTCATCTTGGAAAATATCATTCAAGTCCCCCAAAAAATTCCCAAGGAACACAATCGAGTTGTATGAAATCCGTTCTAGAACCTGAGAAATGAAAAATAGACAAATTCAAGTGCATTTCATGCTCAAAACCATGAAACAGAAGCTCAAATTTATGATTTAATTCAACCTTTAAAAGAAATGATGAATATAGACTGAACAAATTAAGGGTTTTAGGTGCTTTTGTCATACAAGAGAATACCACCAACTCAAGGGCCTCGACTAGTTATCTATGAGACCTGGTTATCCTTGAGAATAAGAAGAAGAAGTAGGGGATGCACATTGATGCATTTTTTTTTCTTCTCTTCAACCTTAAGTGGTTGATCAATTTGACTGTCCATCATAGATACCCTTTTAGAAATTTGCAAGACATTATCGATGCCATGAGGGCCCTTCATTGGGTATTAATAGTGATAATCACAAGAATAATTTAAAGTGGTGTTGATACATGCATTGAATTCCATGGTGGAAATTGACAAAACCCTCTTTATTCTTCTCGATTTATGTCTTCTGCTAGGTCACACCACCCTGTGAATCACTAGCGGCAACGTAGCATAGCAAAGAAGAGGGAAAAAAGTATTTGAATGTTTGTAGATTAAGTATTATTATTTGGTAACTTGACATGGACAAAAATGTTCATTATGGCGAAGGATGTTATCTTTTGGTTAATATGGGTTTTCCACATGGTGGTAAGAATGTGGGTCATTATTGATGATATAAATATGTGGAAGTGAATTGGGTGTAAAATTTTGAAATGTTTATTATTATTAAAGTTTAGATTTTGATTAACATTTTTATTTTTACTATA